>CAXKVW010001606.1:0-39333 GCA_964058825.1 Carex arenaria
ATTTGTATTAATGGTTGAATACTTTTTGCCGTCCGATTGTCTTTTGCGGGATTAACACGTTTTTTGAGCGGTTTTACGCGTTTTTGTTTGTTTTTAACTGTTTTAACTGTTTTTTATCCGGGGGACAGATAGGGGACGTTTCATGGGGGACAGCTAGGTGGACCCATATTAGTAACATGGTTAACATGTAATCCGCCAGCTTAATAACTAGTCTGCATTAAATAAAAAAATCCAATAATATTCTGGCAGCCGAAATCAACTGCAATATTTACATTAATCAGCATCCAAACCTTTTATTTTGTTTTGATTGATCAATAGGCTCATAAATTTTTCTTCCAACATAGAGTTATTAATTTGTGCAGGATCATAGAATAATATTCGTGTATGCTTGTACATTTAGGATTTTGATTTTGTTAACTATATATTATACTTGTATATAATCATAAGCTGTGCCATATAAAGAAATGGTACCAAAATTTTATGGGTCGTTTTCATATAATAATAGATATTTGGTTTACGTAGTCAATGAGAATAGTTTGATATTTGGAACTGAAAAAAAAAATGAACTAGCTATTTGACTTCAATTATTCTCATTCATCACTTAAAATAAAATTGACTCCAGTTGCAATTTCAAATAGCAATTAATTTTAAGTTTGATTAATCAATTCTGGGCCTTTTGGCCTAAAATATGGTCAGGTGGGGTATTAATGACCCCAAATCTGTACGCCATTTAGCTGGATGCATTTGCCTTCCTCTTAATAAATTGACTTAAAACAAAAATATACTATTTGAAATATACAATTAGTTGGCTTGGCCAGTCAAATGGTTTATTTTTTGGTGAAATTTTTCTATTTTAGTGCAATTTGCAAAGCACCCGCCCAATCAAGTAATTGAATTTGAACCCTTTGCCTTAGTATCATATAACATATATACTAGTTTTTAAGTAACTCGAAAGCGGTTTTGTTTTTTTTATCAAGCATATCTTTTTCTTTAAGATATTGTTCTTTGTATGAAATTAACTATCATCAATGAATGAATTGGCAACGTATACAGTAGCGTAAATTTAGTTGATCAATAGGAGTAATGTTCAAGTAAAACTGATGTATCATCAAATAATTGGGGTGTTAATACAAAGGACCTGAAACATACATATATAATTTAATTTGTTGAGAATTAAATAAATTCTGACCTATATGCTAATAAGTGTTTTATTTTAGTTTATGTTCTCATTAATAAGTTATTACATAACCATCCCCGCTGTGATCCTTTTTATTAATTGATGTGTTTTCTTAGTGTGTCACAGCACCACCTGTTAAACAACCATATAATGATATAAATGAAGCACATATTTCATGTGGTTAATTTATGCTCGGCCTTTTGTCATTCCTAGAGGAACCACATATTTGTAAGAAATATAACTCTGAAGAATGACAACTTATCTGCCTAGGTAAATATGCAGCGCTGTGGGAGATTTTTTTTTTTTTTTTTTAAATAGAACTCATAAAAACAAAGTTAACCAAAGGAGACTCGTGCCTATGGAAACTATAGCCTCCACCAGTTTTCTAAACTGGTGTAGGTTGAAAGGGCATAGCTACACCGGTTCTCCAAACCAGTGGAGATATTTTCCCACCCAGATGAGCGGCTACACGCATGATTACACTAAAAATGACCTACACCGGATCACAGAACCGGTGGAGCTCTAAAAAATGCCTCCACCGGTCCCCCAATAAGGTGGAGCTATTAAAGTTCAATTCTCACCTCCACCGGTTCCCTAAATCGGTGGAGCCTTGTCTGCAGATTTTCTATGGCCATGCCACAGTCTGATGAAAAATGAGTCATCCGGGTGAAAAAATGCATCCACCGGTTTGGATAACCGGTGTAGCTATGTCCTTTCAACCTACACCGGTTTGGAGAACCGGTGGAGATTATTTTTGAAGTTTCCATAGACACGAGTCTACTTTAGTTAATTATGACAACAGAGTTCATTCGTCCATCGATTAATGATATGAATATTTATAATTAAAGTATTTAAAATATTAACGTCTAGATCATAAATGAATGCACAGATGAACTATGTTGTCATTTACCTTATTTCTTAAAAAATATTATTTATTTTTGAAAAATAAAAAAGGTCAGACATCATCACATCAGCCCTTTTTTTTTAGGCTTGGAAAGAAAAAAAAAAAAATATAATCATGGGTGTCACGTCTACAGATGTATTCTCCAATATCTTATGTTATCTTTCAAAGAACATGACAACATGGTTGTTTTGTAATTTGTAAGTTGTAACCCCTCCCCTCCCCGGGTTTAATCATACTCTCTGGACCTCTCACTATTAAACTAATTAATTAATTAATTAATTAATTAATTGACCAAGCTAGCTAGTTTTTCTGGTTTGATAAATTTTAAATTATAACTCACAAAACCGACTTCACTAGAATAATATTAGTTGGACATACTGAAAACAACTACATTATACCTAATTCTGTACGCAACAAGCTATCAACCAAATTAAGTAAAATGATTGATTGTTTCTTTCCAAATAATTTTGAAATTGCCCAGTAGTCAGTAGAACCTTGGCGAACTTGCAATTTAATAATCGTTCCTAATTTTGTACTTAATTTTATTAAACCGCACGGCTCAAATTGATCAACTTTAACACAAGCCGTAGGCATTAATTTTTACTTAACACTTTTACGCGTGGTTAGAATCGAACAAAAATTCAAAAGAAAGCATAAAATTGAACTGGAATCTTCAGGCAAAAATTCAAAATAATTGCATGAAAAGCCATCTTTTTATAACTTTCGGCTAATTTATTATTTACCCCTCCCCACCTAATCTCCTGTCATCATTTTCAAATTGGAGAGTGTTTTAATAAACATAAAAGCAAATTTAGTTCGATGTCCGGTCAAAATCGTTTGGATTTGTATTAAAATTTCTATGCACTTGATCTGCACAAATTTTGATGTAGATCGAACAGCTCCTGATGTAGATCGAACAGCTCCGATCAAATATCAAACATATAATGTTCATTGGACTATTTCCGACTAACATTTTTGGGTTTGACATAGAGAAGGAAATTTCTCACGGCGTGACTAGTCACGTCACGTGTGTCAATTATGTGACGTGACTCACGTGACGTGTGATGTGATCATTCGCGTAACGTGACTGTATTCTAGTGAAAAATACACATCACGGTATGAAACATAGAGTATTTTTATTTTTTTTGTATGTATAGAGTATTCAAATTTTTATTTTAGTGTAAGTTCAGTGATATTGGTACTCATGTAGTACTGATTTTTATTTTCTTTAGTTTAGTCTAATAAATGTTTGTAATTTGAATTTTTAAAGTAATGTCAGATGCAACATTTTCCTAAAAAAAAACCTTTACAACATTATTTACTTATTTTAGAATTTTTTATATATATTTTTCTAAATTTTCAACAATTTAAATTAAAATATAAAAAAAAATTGACATGACTAAGTCATGCGTGACGTAACCATCCGCCACCATTTTAGTCACATCACGTCATTTCACATGACCAAATCACGACGTGTTTGTCACGTCACATTACGGCGTGTCACGTATTTTTTTATCTAATTTGACGACCCAAATAAAAACTAATAGAGGACATGGTTTTAATAGATAATTTTTCCGAGCACTGTTCCGTAATTTTTTAAAATTAATTTGTTTGTACGGATTTAAAAGCAAACGGACGGACTAAATTTAATTTAAGTGTGAATCCCAATTGGAGTTTGACCAGTCATATTTATTTATTTTTAGTTCTTTAACTCAATCTTTTGTTTGTTATGGAGCTGAGGGCCTGAGCCCTGAGGTGTGTTGCTTTTTTTTACATTTCGCTTTTCACTTTTGACGTAAGAGGAAATTATTTGGGGGTCAAAATGGGAAGAAATCCAAAAATGACTCCAAGTCAGCTCCTAGTCTCCTATCGCTTTTTGCATCATTGCTTCTCTTTCAAGATCAAATTATTAAAATTAAAAAAGTAATCTAACACTAGTAAAACATCAAAACGAAGATAAAGCACGCACACTCTTTTTTCTTTTCTTCTTATTATTCTTATCATTTTATTTTAAGGAAAGGCCGTATGCACGTTAGAAATTCATTGTTATCTTTTTTGACAAAATATTTAATATATTTTTAAAAATATAATTTTTTTTTATAGGTGCGTAGTCTATTTTTTTTTTTTTGAAATTTTTTGCAGAAGCTGTGAAGTCGTAAGGGGAAAGTGTGTAGTCTATTTTGTTAATAATATTGTTAAATGGAGGTGCTAATTCAAGAACAATAAATTCAATAATAAGAGCTGAGAAAAAATTTATTATATTAATACCCAATTTGCCCAACTCTTTGATTGATTCGTTCACTGGAAATGTATAGAATGCTTTGCCTGATCAACACTGTTTACCGAGTCTCTACGATTGTGTAGAACAATAGAGAATCGTACAGACTGACGCACATCATCCACCGTCCATTTGGTTTGGCATAAAATTAAAGGCTGTCGACAAGGCAAGTTTTAAACAATAAAAAATATACTTTTAATTTCTTTGGTTTAATTGTAAATCGAATCAAATCAGATTTGATGAAAATCAATCCAGTTATTTTATTTGAGATATTTCCAACTCGGTTTGAGCTCTAGTTCTGCATACATATATCATTTTTTTTAATATTTAATATATTATTATATAAATTAAAGTTTAATCTCTTCATATTATATTTTTTACTTATTATTACTCTGTTTATTTTATTATAAAATTTAAAAAACTTTTATATTTATACATAAAAAATTATCATGTCTTAATTATTAGATCTTCGAAATTAAATAATATAATTACACATTAATCTATTTTAAGTCGAACTCAAATCAATTTGATTTTAAATTTGTAAATTGGACGAAACTCTAATGAAACTTGTCAAGCATGAATAAAATTTCAATCGATATTGAATATGCAAGTGCAATGCTATCTACGTGAAGGTCACAAGTTTAAAATCTGAAAGAACTAATTCTTTATGAATATTAAATAGTTGGATGGTTTGACTTCCAAGTCTTTACTCAAAAAAAAAAAATATGGCTCTTTAGTTATGTCAGATGAAAAGCAACCCTATTAAATCACATTTCGTTTAGAAGTTCGTTTAATTTTCGTTTTAGCTATTAAAGTTAATTGCGCTATATATAAGAGTAAATAAAACTAAAGAGTGACGGAAGAAAAGTAGTATGGATGTCTCTGTATATAAATATGCTAAATTAATTTTCAGTTAGCAGTATAAATTGGTTTTAATGAATAAAAATATAATTTGATAATCTTATCCTTAAACCAAAAGAACAACTTAGATTTTATTAATGAGAAATAAACGTCTGTGAGCATGAAAAACACCATAAAGTTTTTTAAATAGAAAACAATCATAGCAAAAATCATTAAATAATTTTATTTTGATAAAAATGTGAGAATCAAAGTAATAAAAACAAAATTTTCCGCATGAAAGGTCTCATGTTTAAAACATAGATTGAATATTAAAACAGTTCCCCATATATGAGGAGGGATCCACTCACAAAAATTTTGAATCTTACAACATGTTACAACATTCAATTTTCAAAGTCCAAATAGTCGATCCAAACTATTCAACATGATCTCTACATTGATATGTGCTTTGCAATCAAATTTTATATTTTTTTTGAATTTGTTTACTATTTATTAAGAATTTTACAAAACTTTTATTTTTCAGTGGTCCATAATTGTCTAAAAACAACAGTTTTGTAAAATACTTGATAAATATTAAAAATTTCAAAAAAAATGTAAAATTTGGTCTCAAAGCACATTTTAATATAGAGATCATGTTGAACGACTTGGATTGACTGTTTGGACTTTGAAAATCGCAAAACCGAATATTGTAACATGTTGTAACTTTCAAATGTTGTAAGTGGATCCCTCCTACACACACACACACACACACACACACACACACACACACACACACACACACACACATATAGGAGGGATCCACTTACACTATTTTTTGTGACTCAAAATTACACCATTTATTTTTAAAGTTAAAACATTCGATCCAAACTGTTCAACATATTGAATATATTAAAATGTGCTTGCAGATTACATTTTACATTTTTTTGAATTTTTTTACAATTTATTAAGATGGGTAAAAGTTTCAATGATCCGCAAAAATAATGATTTTGTAAAATACTTAATAAATAGTAAAAAATTAAAAAAATATGTAAAAATTGGTCTCTAAGCACATTTTAATACGGAGATCATGTTGAATAGTTTGAATCAACTGTTTGGACTTTAAAAACTTTAAAAATAGACGGTGTAATTTTGTGCCACAAAAAAATAGTGTAAGTGGATCCCTTCTCATATATATATATATATATAAAAGCAGTTAAATAGTTTGATTCCAACTTTGCTCAAAAAGAAAAGTAAAGGTGATATCTTAAAATTATAAACTTTTAGTCAAGTCCCTAAAGGTCAACCAAATCAAATCTAGTTGCCGCAAACATTATTTAGTTGGGTTAGGCGCCTCACATGAACAAAAATGAGAGGTAGAAATTTAACAAAGAAAATTTGTTGTCCTATGACCTCTCATCACACCTAATTGCATTGTTGTCTTCAGGCGCCTAATTAGTGACAAAATAATTAAACCGTAATTAAGTCAGTCTAATCATGGGGGTCACGTCTTAATTGTCTCTGTTTTGTTTGTTACATTCTCATTTATTTTACAACAACGTGACAACATGGCGGTGCCTCCCTAGCGACCTTTGATTTAGGTCCTTGTTTGCACGGTATTTTTTTTTTTTTTTTGATTTAGTTAGAGAACATAACACTATGTTCGGACAGCCCTAGAAATTAAAAAAAAAAATTAGGCACTATACTTGGACAGTCCTTAGAAAATCAGAAAAATACACCCCCTCCCCTAATTTTACCTTTTTTTATAATTTTTTTTATAGAAAAATGGGGTTCTAGCCGGATAAATATATTAACAGAGCTATTTTAGCTTCACGTAGCGTTCAACTAATAGAGAGAAAACAAAAATATAACACTGATGCATTGCATGAAGCTGAACTAACTCTGTCAATATTTTTGCCCGTCTAACCTCTTAAGTTTCATTACCTGCGAGTCTGCGACAATGATAGTGTCGCCCCTAATATTTGCTACTTCAAACTTTTGAAGTACATCTTTATGTAGTATTGTTTTTTTTTGTTGAATAATAATTACTGCTGTATGTTAATTCTTACATTTTTTTTATTTTTTATTTTGGATAATTTCTAGGTTCCATTTATAGGAAATAAAATCTTCTGCTATGTGTTATATACGGAAACTAATAATTTATGGAATAATTGTCAGTTAAAGTTACATTTGTTATGTCCATTTAGTTCAGCTACTGTATATATATTTCTCTAGCAAATTTTATAAGATACTTTTATTGAAGCAAGACTTACATATGACGCAATCTTTTGGCATATGATCTTGTTTCTTATAGTAAAATAAAACCTGATTTTTTTTTTCACAACTTGATTCCCTTTTAGTTCTTTAATCATGACATTTAATGTAGCAATTAACTATGTACTTGTTTAGATATTTTTTAGGTCCTGGAACTTCTGTAATAAAACAACAATATATTTTGCGTGAACGCTTCCTGGCATCGGCGTAAGTTTGTATATACTAATTGGTCTCTATTTTAAAATAAGCTTTCGGAAAAACCCTCTCAAAAGTGGTATTTATTTCACGAGTAAGGGAATATTTCATCAGGCGAAATATAGTTGTCCATTTGTCCAATTCCGAGGAGGGCTGTAAACAAGTCGAGCTAATCATGAGTCGAATTGAGCCATTTCATTAAAAGCTCGTTCGTGATATGATCCGCATATAAACTCAAGATTTTTATCGATTTAATGCTGTAATCATGCATATTAGACTCTGAGCTGAAAAAAATTTCTGTTTTTGTTTTTGACAATTAGCTTCATCTTCTCATGATAGGTACAGGGAGATAACAAAAGAGCTTCATTTTTTTTTTTTTTTTTACCACGAATTGAGAAGCAAGCCTAGTCACAAGCTGACCTCCACAAAACTTGAACTCGCTCATCCGATCTGAGCCAGAATCGAACAAGCTAATTACAAATTTTTCGAGCTCTTTCCCGACCTTAAAAAATTGCTTTATGTTGACTTGTTAAAACATTTTTAGCATTATTCTTTTGCCGATCATTGCCAAACAAACCGCCCGAAAATTTAGATTGATACAGAAATAACTGTACCAAGAACCAAACTACTTTCAACTTCTCAAACCGTAATCAATTGAACTTTTTTCTCCGTCATCAATTTTCTATTCATTCATAAAATATAACAGTACTACTATTGAAAATGAAGGAGCGGTACGATAACATCCATAACAATTTTTCAATCCTCCTGTTGGGGTTGTGACATACACAGTCACAGTCATCTTATCTATCAGTTTTGTTAGTTTTTTTTTATTTTGCAGAGAAATTGGAGTTCATGTATCTAAATTTCATTGATTTTGTAACATCAGTGCAGAGCTACGTACATTGAACCAGGGTGACTTGGTGAGTAACTGTCTACTTCCTATTGAAAACAGAGTATAAGTCAATGTATAATCGAGATGTTCCCTATCTCTTGAGAAAATTTTACCTACTCCTAAAACCTACAATCTGAACTGGTTAATCCACAGTAGTTTGCAACCCGTTAATAGCATCAGTAAATTTATTTGCCTATATATCACTCATAAAAATCTTAACTATGTCCCTGAATATCAATTATGTCAACATGTAGACTTTATTACAGATGAAGGCTTAACATTAAATTTGTTTGAATTTAATTACCCAATATTATTTTTGTTCAGGGACGTAGTTAAGCTTTCATCTGTAATAAAGATCCGTACATAATTATCCAATATTATTTCAAAAGACAGAGAGAAAAAATGTTCAATACCTGCAATGCCTATAGGAGTGTCAATGACATCTTTTATTCATTTATCTGATATGAACAGTGTTCGATAAGATGGATTCAGATAATTTTTTTTTTGTTTAACTTATTGAATACGGACAAAAATAAAGATTTTTTTTTTATAAACATAACGTGTAATAATACGGAAAAATACTATACTTTACCCGTTATTCTATATAATAATATTTAAAAATAAAAATATAAAATTATATAGATAAATATATATTTATATAGAGATGATGAATGATATAATATAATTTTATTTATAACTCAGATATACATTTATTCAGTGGCACTTTCTTACTAGTTTATTCAATTCATACCGTATTTGATAAGGAAGATACAGGTAATTAAAGTTTTTTTTTTTCCGTTTAACGAATAAGGATATGAAAATACTTTCATCTCATTTGACCTATTTCGTACTCGTTGAGTCGTTGACAACTTGACACCTCTATCTGCACGACTGCACAAAGCTAATTATAGTAATGATCTGTTACCTACGATCTGCTGCGCTGAAAATAACAAACAACTCGATCTTAAGTATTACATAATGAGATTCTCATATTTAACCATAACCAAATATTTGATTAAGTACTACAACTTGTCCAATAGAACGAGTAGAAAAGGAAAATGAAATTAAACGGTTCTAATCGATGAGGAATCTAAAAATAGTTTTGAAAGTTCAACTCGCATGTACTCACGTGATTCCTTGAATGGTAATATGACAGCAACTCCATTTCTTTTCTTTTGGTACAAAGAACAAATTCATTATTTTTTGTTATTGTTGTTCAATTGTTCATTAGAATCTGCTTCAGACTACAACTATAATGCAAATCATGTGAAATCAGCAAAGCTCCGTTTTGGAATTCCATTAGCAGCAAGGGTCACTGCACAAGGATTGAAATTGTTCTTAGTATTTACTTGAGGCAGTTTTTAAACTGAAAATTAATTAATTCACTAGAATTTTTATATTTGCATCTCAATTCATCAGAAGATGAAAAACAAAAATCACAACATTTTTTTTTGCTTCCCAATTAATTCATCGCAAGAGATAAGAACATATGTATATCGTGTCAAATAAATTACCTTACCTTGCTAGAAGCGGCACCTTTTTTAAGTAACAAGGGTAGCTCTTGTGGATGCTGTTAGGTTTTGTTTTAAATTACTTTTGGTAATTAAACCTAACAAGATTAGGGTTTCAACTTTCAAGTCTCCTCCTTAAATCACTTTTTAGAGTAGTCCTTTTCAGTCTTTGGATGATGACATAATGATAAAAACTCTAAATAAAATACAAAAAAGAAATCTTGCTCACAAAATATGCCTCTTCTCATAAAAAAAAATCAAGGTCAAAATAGCGTGCAGTCAAACAATAGAGAACCAAACACTGTCAATGCCATTACTTGCAGGTCTGTTTTAGTTCAAGAATCTCCCAGTGAGATATTGCTGATGTACTGGTAAATTGTTTAAGATAGCTACTGGAAATTAGGTTTCACTTTGTCACAACTAGCTAGACCAAGTTTGTTTTATAGTAATATAGTATCCCAAATGTAAATTATGGAATTCCCAAATGTACTGGTAAATTGTACTGATGATTAATATATGCCTACGGGCTTTTCTAAAAAAAGAATAAAAAAAAAATATGAACTAACACAAAATTTGAAAATTGCAACTTGTCATTCTGAATTCGAACTGCTAAATTTTATTAATTTATTTTTCATGGTTCTGAGTCGTTCAATCTATGGCAACCGAAATTGACATGTTAATATCGTCTAACAGTGATATTTTGACAGCAAGTCGATTCACTTATTTGCTTAAAAATGAACAGTCTTAATGGAAAAGAAAATTAAGTACTGTAAAATTTTAGTAATAAAATAAAATTAAAGAATCTTCTCTATAAATCATGTTCACCGTTTGCATCAATAAATTATGTTTACATTCTCTGTTGATAATATATACTTCTTTGTTACCAATTTAACTTCTCTCTGCTGTCTTTGATGTCCTCAAGAGCAGATTTACTGTCAAGTCAGGAGTTTATATAGTTCGCCTAATTAGTAAAATTTTAAATTATAAATATTAAAATTTAATTGGAATTTTGGTTATAAAGTGCTTTCAAAGTTTAGTCTCCTCGTAAAATATTAAATATTAAATATGTGCTTGTGACTGCGAATACTTGAATTTGAATTCAAACATAGCATTTTACCTATCAGTCCCCTCTAATTTAAATTTCTAATTCTGCCCATGAATGCCTTAGTCATCTCATCGGTGCTACTTGGAAACACTAGAAAATAAAACAGTTGAAAACTACCATGCCCACTGTAATGAATGAGAATGACATGCATAACACCACCATAAATTGAGAATTTGAGATGTTTAATTTTATGCCTTGGAGGGAACATGAAAGCAACATCTAAACCAAAAGTGTTAATGATCGTACTTTGGCGGCTTATATTAATTCACAATATATATAATTTTACCCAAGGACAAAATTGTGGAAGCCGCCCTGTTGGATGACAAGATTGATTCCTACTTGATTCACATAATTAAACTAAATTCTAAGTTACACGTGTAACCTGTGCATCATGCCTTGGAGAGGACCCCTTTGTTGATATCTTTTGATTTTCATTCTATTCTTACTGTATGTGAAATTGTGAATTAATATTGGGGAATTTCATGTATGGCCCTTAAAAACTTCAAATTTTCGTATTCTCCCCTCTATAATTCATAATATCATATTTACTCATCTAAATTTCAAAAACTCACAAATTTATCCATTTTGTAGTATTTTCTATTCAAACTCATTTAAAGTTTTTAAAATATGTATTTTACCCTTTATTTATATATATATATATATATATATATATATCATGTTTCAGAAAAATGTCAGTCTTCTAATAGGTCGGCTTTTTAGGGCAAATGAATAATTGTCTACTTTTGACGCTTACACAAACATATACCTAAATGTCACTGTGTAAGCATTAGAAGTTGGCTATTTTATGAATTTTAAATGAGTTTTAGTAGAAAAAAAATAAAATGGGTAATTTCGTGAGTTTTTGAAATTTAGAATGATATATATGATATTATGAACTTTAGAAGGGGAAATATGTAATTTTGAAAATTTTGAGGGGCATACATGGAATTTTCTCATTATTTTTTCATGAAATCGATTTTTTTGTGTAAAGATATTGATAGTACTATTTTGATTTCATACAATGTATGAAGAAAACAACATTGTAAATATATTTACTCACTTTTTTGGGATTTAATTGAGATGAGTAGTGGTTGCCTGTTTGGGAAATAAATATGAAACAAAGTTGAAAACATGTTGTGGAATTATTCAGAAAACTGTATCCCTTAATATAAGTGATTCACGTATATTTCTATTAAATCTCAGCCAGACCTAATACAGTTCATTTCCAGCTTAAAACTGAATTGTTTTTTCATAATGCATACGATATGCATTTAAATATTATTTTCGTTGTTGCACTTGCACCAGTAGTACATGGCAAGTCTTACAAGCAAATGGAATTATATTTCATTCCTAAAGTAGAACTGATTATATGCAATTTTTTCGTTTTCTTATATTCTGACTTAATTATATAGAGAAAATAATTGATATTTATTGTGACAATGAAGATGTGAAGAGCATACCTCAAAGAATATTTCAAAAACAACAAGAAAATCAAATAATGACATGGGGGTTTCATAATTTGGAGAGAGAACTGTTCTAAGAACCAAATGTACAAGTAGATGGTTAAAATTGGTAACAAGTTTTTTTAATAACTAGCTTTTGAAAATAGAGAGAGATTTTTTCACTCAAGTACAGGGTAAATTTATTCTGTGTAATAACAACGGCTGGAAATCAATATTGAAATTCTTCCGAAGTTCGGCCCAAGATGTTTATTTCACATCGAGATTCGTGCAAATGGTTTAAATTCATAGATCGGTTGAAATCAGTGCAGATTCACGAATTTCCATTCAGAAATTTTCGGACACAAATAAATATAATTTTCAAAATATTTTACATGTAATATATATAGAGGAGGGATCAAGTTACAACAATTTTGAGTTACCACAAAGTTACAACAACGGTTATTTTCATTTTCAAAGTCCAAATCGTCGATCCAAACCGTTCAACATGATTATCTAAATAAAATGTACTTCCAGATCAAATTTTACATTTTTTTAAATTTTTTTACTATTTATTAAGTTGGGTACAAAATTCAATGGTATGAATTTAACTAGTTTTTGTACTCATCTTAATAAATAGTAAAAAAATTCAAAAAAATATAAAATTTGATCTGGAAGTACATTTTATTTAGATAATCATGTTGAACGGTTTGGATCGACGATTTGGACTTTGAAAATAAAAATAACTGTTGTTGTAACTTTGTGATAACTCAAAATTGTTGTAACTTAATCCCTCCTCGTACATATATATTTTTTTAAAAGAGGTCAGAAGAGCCATTCCATTAAGAAAAATATTAATTATATGGCAACAGTTATACCAGGGGATGAAAACCCTGATAGTCTGGGACAAAATAACCAACAACTAATATCCAAGACAAAAGCATCATGTCCCATATCATAAATGAAGCTAACAACAAAAAATATAAGTAATATGCTAGAACTAGTCCTTTGGCTAACAGTAGATTGGTAATCATAACTATTAGAGATAGTAGTGAAATCATTCATCTGCATTCCAGTCACCCCTGTGTAGCACCAGGTCCATATTTGGTGGAATAGAGTTCAAAGGAATGACATCTTCAATAATAGACAACCAACTAGTTGCTGCCTGCTTCACCTTTTTCTTCTTTTACATGTAATATGAATATATGATAAACTGATCAATAGGATTAGCGGGGCAATAATTTAAAAATCTAGCCCAAAGATTATGTTATGAGTTTAATTATATCTTAAACATATTAAATTTATATATTTTTTAAATAAAGAAAGAAAGAAATAACATATATGAGAGCAATCCGATCAAATTAAGAAGTTAAATCGGAGGGACAAAATCTTGATGTGACATAGTTCATCATATATTTGAATGCTTAATTAACTAGCTAGTATCAATATCGATCAATATATTAATGTTTACTACTTTCATTTTCATGCGTAGCTTAATAGGACAAATATTAAAAGACAACAATAAACAAATCAACTGTAGATAGAGCAGCATTTACTATTTGATTACACATTATTGAACAAAACAAATATATAGGGCAACCTATATGACCGCTAAGTCTAGGGTTAGCTTCGACCGCATTGTTATTTAAAAAAAAAAAATAGCAAGAGAACTTCAAAAGGGCAATTTGCGCCGACGAGAATTTAATAGTGATTTGTCATTGTTTAATGGGCATAATATTATAAATAATGAGAATATAAGCATTTTTTTTTTTTTTGCAAAAGTGGAATATCCACCGGTTTCATTACGAAACAATATTTTTACAAAACCTATAAAACCGTGTATAGCACCCAAAATCCACTTATTCTAAACGAAAGAAAGAGAAATATCCAACTAGCAACAATATCACCCTACCACAACATAAAGCAAAGAAAGAGACAAAAATCCAATAAAATCAATCGCTAATGTCAATTAAACTAGGTGAGGATGAGGACCCAGTGTCCACCAAAGATCAGTCAGGAGACGACAAACCAGCGGCCTCCTCAATGGCTTCAGAGAACTCTCTATCAGACACGGCGAACCCAAGTGTAGGAGCCCCGTCTGTACCCGGACTGACCTGTGAATCCGAATCCGATAGAACAATCAAGGAGCCTAGTTGAGTTAAAGGAGAAACATCGAAAGGTATAATCAATGATAATTTAAAATAAGAGTTATCTAAATGAGATTTACACCAAAAAGAAGTCAAAGCAATTATGGAAGAGGCTACTGAACTAATAGGAGGTATTGGTGCATTCTGAATGGGAATATAAGCATTAAGCCACTGGATTCCATAATTTCCAAAATGAACTTTTAGAAAGAAATTATCATTTAATTTTTTTGCAAAACATGTAAATATTTTCAACCGCACACTATATATATATCCGTGATGATTGACCTCGTCTCTCTATAGATTGAAACAAGTATTTAAACATAAAATATCCAAGAAAGAAAGCTAGAATAACTACTAACCGATTTGTTAATTTGTACAAAAAGTACATAGAACAATTTCTTTTACAAAATTTCAAATGTTACTTTCAGAAAAGGGAATGCTTGGTTAGGCAAATTACTTGAATTTTCTTCTTTGTTAGTGGCACTTATTATCATATTCCTATTATAAAAAGTTACTAACGGCTAGTTTTCCAAGTTAGTTGTGAAGGCGGCAATAAATTCATTTTTTATGTTGCTTTCCAAGATTGATCCTCGAAATAGGATAAGAACTTGTCTTGCTCTTGATGTCCTTTGTTAACTTCAAAAAAATAATTATTAAATTCATCAAGAGATCATCTTGGGATACGCCAAATTTCATGTTCAAGAGTTAACATCAGGATTGTGTTAGACTGTAATTTGTTTTGGGTTTTGTAGGTGATATCAACAGGAGCAAAGCAGCAAGTGTGGAATTATAAAATTCAAATTGAAGGGTTAAAAAATTAAGAGAAAATTAGTTATTTGTCACTCTAAAACCTTCAAATTTGAAAGATACCATCACGAAACTATAAATTTAAAAAATGCCACTCTAAACTTAATTAATTCTTAAATTTGTTACAAATACACAATTTTTATACTTTTTTTTATTAAAAATTAATTGAAAATACAGTTTTGAGATACGTATTTATATATTTCCCTATATACCTTTCAGACCCCTCATTATACGTATCTCAAAACTGTATTTTCAGTTAATTTTTAATAAAAAAGTATTAAAATTGTGTATTTGTGGCAAATTTAAGAATTAACTAAGTTTAGAGTGGTCTTTTTCAGATTTATAGTTTTGTGATGGCATTTTTCAGATTTGAAAGTTTTACAGTGACAAATAACCAATTTCCCCAAAAATCAAATGTAGTGCAATCTTATTTTATAAGGGATTTGAAAGTATAGATGCATTACAAGAATTGTAAAATTTAAGAACAACATTAAAAAAAAATTATAAGGGTAACTTAAAACTCTTTTCAATACACAGAAATGACAAAAAAAATGGTACTGTACTGATAAGATGCTTGTATTAATGCATACAAGCAGTACTTTACTGGTAATTAACATGATTATACTAATTAATACTTCGTTAACCCCTTGTATATATTCTTTATTCATGTTTCTTTGCCTTTTAAGTTATCTTCCTTTTCGAACAATAATGTAATCTGATACCACTGATGTCCGTTGCAATGAAATCTGAGGGGCTTGACTCCCACATTTCTACTAAAAAAATAATATTTCGTTAACCCATAAGGCCATAACAAAAAAAGATAAGTGTCAATTAGTCTGTTAGATTGAACACTAATTGATAATTGCACGAAGCAGAAAAACTGTAAATAATGTAAGTCACACTAAATTAGAAAAACAAAGATCTTATCCGCTTCGAATAGAATTATGTGCTGCAAATATCCAGCTCAAGGTACAAATCAAAAGGAGTAATAATTGTATCTAGTATTAAAAAAAATGAATTTATATATGACAGCGAATTTACATAACTTATATGCGATTGATTTACATGCGGTTTCATCCACACGATTTAAATTTATTTCAATTTAGAACTATAATTCATATATATAATATAATATAAGAAATAAAAACATGTTGTCATCATCATTAGTGCAAAACCCTCAACAGAGTTGCGTACGTCTAGATGAAAACTCGCTTGTCGCGATTTCGATTTTTGCTGGAGCTACATTTAAACAAATATACTTTTGTTGTTAATTTTTACATGCAAAATTTGCGGATCGTTTGTGGCTGAGATTGTGTGGGTCTCGCATATGCAATCCGCATGTATTTTCAAGCATGCGCGCGATAGTATATGCACTCAGGAGCGGAGCTAGACTTTCGAACTATGAGGAGTCAATCGTATAAAATTTTTCTGCAGACTCAAATTTTCGAACTATAAGAATCAATCATATAAAATTTTCCGTAGAGAATGGGATCATTTTACCAATTCATGATATTTTATTATAAATTATATATAAAATTATACATTAGTATATATTTTTTTGAAAAAAAAAAAATAGAAGTCAGTTGACCCCATAATCACTTACTAACTCCGCCTCCGTATGCACTTATGCAGTCCCTATATAAACTTATAATAAAAGCCGCACAGTTAAATCTGCATGTTGATCCCAGCATGTTTTTGTGTGTGTGTGTGTGTGTGTGTACTGTTTTCCAGCATATGTAACTATGAAGTCACCACATTCGCCAATGTTATTCATATGACTGTATTTCATAACAATGCATTTTTATTCCCACAACCACACTTCATGAAGAAATAAAATAGCAAATTAAGTTAGCTGCTAATTTAAGATTTGAAACAATCGCTAATCTGACAAAATAATGGAATAGTGAAATAACGAACTAATCCATGCTAATTCAAATGTTCAGAATAATAACTTTTTCACTCATACACGGTATAACGATATATTTTTTGCTATTCCTGAGCTAATACAAACTTGTTGCTATTCTAGAGCCATCCAAACGTATTATTCAATGAATTCTTTACTTGAATATTTGTTTATTATTCATAAAAAATCATAAATATTTTATGTACTAGGTAGAAATAATTTACGGTACATATAATAAATAAAGGTTTGAAATGAAAACAAAAGGTACAAAGTATGAAGGAAAAAATAATTTCTCCAATATTTTTTTTCTATTCAATATATAGAAGAGTTGTAGGTCCATTAACGGAATGACTAGATTAACTGGCTTTGTTTTTCTGGTAGCTGAGCGCCCCACAATTGCACAGTGTCTAATCGCCAATAATTGCCGAGCATTCCAAATTTAAAATGAACTTAGAAATAATTGTGGTACTGTCGAATCCCTATCATCCTATGCTTACTGCGTTGTGACGCTTATACTTTCATTAATTATCTTCCCAATAATTGGGTTAATTAACTTGTAGGATGTGCATGTTGTCGTTGACTCCCACAATTAATACTGATATAATTCATGGATTAATTGAGCAAAGCTCTTAGAATTTCATTTATATCGCAAATTGTAAACAGACAAATTTATTTTTTATAATATTGCTTAACATTTTACAGTTGCTCCGATATGTAATTCCATTCACCATTTTCTAAAAATATAATATCATGTCGACGCAGATATTCGATCTCCTAGTAAAAAAATGTGTTCGTGCCAACAAAAGATCACTAATATTACCAGAATCCAAGTCAGCACATTATACCTAAACCAGCAAGGTTTCTTTAATTTAGTTTTAATTTGATAATTATAAAGTGATGGCAATGGCATGAGCAAATCTATTATGACCCGCATGGCAATCATGTTAGACAGCTTTGGATAGAGAGCAGAGGAAGGGATGGAATGGAAAGAAAAGAAAAAATTCTCTCGAATCGTATTTGGTTGACAAAATTATGTTGGAGGTGAAGAGCACAAGAGAAAACCACTGACTTAAAAAAATTGTACATGAGGGAAAATATTTAACCTTGCATGTTTGTAATCAATATAATTGATTTTCTTCTCAATTTAGAGTGTAACAAATGTAAACAAAATTGTTGCAAATGTTTTAAAAAAAGTTGGTACAAAAACTCAACCCTATATCTCACATATATAATTTCATCAAATATTCTTTGCCACAAACTTACAACAATTACCAAATTTATTATTAACCTTCTAAATATTAATTAACTAAATAAGAAATAAAACATAATGGAAAATTAAATTTATCTTCCCTCGTTAATCATCAAGACATAGAGATATTAAATATCTTAATCTTCATTTCTATTTTATTTCATTTCCTTCTATTCTTCACCTCCCCTCCCTTCCTCTACTCTCCATCCAAACAAGATGTAAGAGAACAACCAATTTGCAATAGAACACAACAACAAAAACACAAAATAGATCCACAATTTGATTGAAAACGCTGATATAGAGAAAAATTGACTAATTAACTATCAAGCAAAAAGTTTATAGATACAAGAAAAGAGAAATACGTTGTCACGGGATCTTAAATCTCTCACACAAATTATTTTAAACATGTTTCCCCTACTAATTAGTCTAGAATAATATAAAAAGTGTTTCACTAATCAACCTAAAATATATAAATCCTTTAATTATTATTATTATTGTTATTTTTATAACTTAACCGATGCAGTCAAGGATTCATTAAATAAAAAATTCTAGTACAACAGCTTTTACATTCATACACATCATTTACTCTACCCATAAGAATCCTTTTAATTAGCTACAACGTACTGTGGACAAGATGGATAAAAACACCAAAGAATAACACCAGCGCATCTATATCCGTACCCATGGACGACATCACACTCAACTATTATATTCAAATTATGATTGAAATGATTCGAAATTTAAAAAAAATGCCAAGAACAACTTATACAACATTAAACACATAATCTCACTCATTCCGTAACCGTTGTAAGATAAAATTTTGAGGTCGAACATCTGTCTCAATGTCCAACAATCTCCACTTGAATATGGATGGGTGACACCACCTCCTTGTATCTATTTACTTGTGAATTATACTCATAATTGGGGACACTAACATCCACATGACTAGCTTATTAGTCCAATTGAGGCCACACAAAGTCTTAATTCCTCAACATGTCCACAAAATTCTTTATTCCAGAAATCTTTCTCAATGTCAAGATTCATTCATCTATCTATTGAGATCATTAAAGACCAAATAATTATGCTTTATTTAGAGATTAAATACTTACATGCCTTCTAGAAATCAAACACTTACATCTTGAAGAAGAAGAAACAATCCAGACCTTAACATAAGAACCGTTTTATAACGTTGATTCCATCACTAATCTCTTGAAAAGTAAGCAGCCGTCTCTATGAGCATGAGACAAGACTCTTATGGAAAGAAGACATTTCTCTCGCTGGTATGTCATATGGTTATGAACTAGATCTTCCAAAACAACAAGACTAGCTCTTGAGAAATTATTACCAAAATTTTTAATGAATTTCTCCTCTCTGTTCTTTGATTGTGGGAGAGGAAGAAAAACGTAACAGTTATGTATTTTCTCTCTTTGGAATAACAGTTCAGATCGGTTGAATTCGATGTCTTGTGCCTTGGGGACCAATCCTTATATAAGAGTGAGTGCATTTCCAAACCACGAGTGCGGCCGCACAAAAAATGTCGGTTGCGCTACCAAAACGCCTTTCTTTCAGCCAACATTCCCAAGTCCAAAATTAACCTGCACCAGTTTGTGCAGCTTTGCCCTGCTGCACAAACGTCTTGTAAGGCTTAATACCAAACTCTGGGATTTTGTGTGACCAGGCATTGGTGCGGCCATGCTGGGACACACTTATGGCGGCTGATGAAGCCAAAACATATAGAGAAAATCACTATCTTTTCTTCAGAAAAATGGCGAAAAATAAAAGCAAAGTGGTTATTTTTCTGATTTATTTACTCCAAATACAGCAGGGCGCCGTGATGTTCTGTTGTGTGTTGTGTTAGGTTTTCCAATCTTTTGATTGGCTTTTGGGCTACTAAGACTAAACTATTTTAAGTACAGAATCATTTTTTTTTCTTATAATACCCGGTAGTTGAAATATCCCTATGTAATTTCTAATGTTATTATGGCTAACTAAACCTAACCTAAGATGCTTTCTATCATATCCCGCCAAGGGATCCCCTGGGTTCTAACTCTAGTCATTGAACCGCTGCCAAGTCTTGTTAGCCGAAGTTTAACCACTTACATACTATCATTCTCACACAATGATATGTTGGATCTCCCTTATTGGTATGTAGAGGATCAATGGCATATAGTGGACGGAATTATGTATACTCGAATAGAATAAAAAGATTAAAACGCAATAGAAATTCACACAACAAAACATAAAAAAAAATCAAAATATTATTAAATAACTCATTGTTCAACACTCACCCTAGAAATAAGAGGTTCACCTCCTTGGAGCCATGGCAAAGGAAAAAAATAAAGAGAACATAGATTACAACCCTCTTGAAGAATAAGAACCTCGCCTTTTGATCACTCCAGATAGAGCAATGGTCTACTTTTAATATTTATAAATTCGGTATTATATCGGGTCGGACTGCAAGCGTACAATCATATCGAGTAGAATCAAGTGTCGATCCACAGGAAATAAAATCTACAGTCTTGAGCGATTAAATCACAATCTTTCAAAAGGCTAGACAGAATCTGAAAATTCGAGAGTTGAGATCTGGATAATTATCAAAAGTAATTAACGAAAATCAAAAGCAAGCAAATAGATAATTGAGCGAATTCCTAGGATTTTTGCATACCATTGTTACTTCTATCCATTTTAATTGTTATATCCCGTTTGATGTAGGTTTTCAGTTATTGTAAGAGGGTTTCTAGTCTGTACTTAGTGACTGCCACTAGTACTGCACAATCACACTACCAATCGAGACTTCCCACAGGGCTTGACTCAAAAGGTGCATGGAGATATGTGATTAGTCCAAAGTCACAACCTTTACTTGATCAGGTCTCTCGATTGATCCTATAGGATGTTCGCTCGGATGTGTATAGGCTTTGAATCACCTAGAATACCTATATCAGTTGCAAACATACAACAAACTTTGGGTATAACTGGGTGTCGAATCTAGAGGGACGGTAAGACAATAACCGGACTTTACTTAAAATTACTAAAATATAGAAGTGAGAAAAAGATGATTTAGGTTTGTTTTATCAACTACCGATTAACAACTATATTTAAAGCAGTAAAAGATATTTTTTTTTAAATTTGTTTTCAATTAGTAAAGAAGGTTTTCAGGGTTTTTGACTTTGTTTCAGTTTAGTCCTAAGGTGTACGGTTTTCCAAAAGTAGAGAAATTTTTTGAAGCGCGTTCAATTGATTTACTATTGATAAACCTAAAAAAGAGGGTTGAAGGTTGGAACGAACGTATACCAAGAATTCTTAGAGTACCTTGGGACCCACACACTTTCATGTACGGCAGCTATTGTTTCTGTGTTGATTCTTTTGTTTAGGGTTTCTATTGACCGTACCTAAATTCCTAAACCGCAGCTGTCGCTTGTTGGGTTAATAATCAAATTACGGAAATCAAATACTCCCCTCTTAGGTTCCTTAAATCTCAACTTTCGCTTATTGGCTTAATTATCCTAAGTCACTTCTCAGTTTACTAAAGGTATCCAAGGTCTTTCGACTCGAGAAAAATTTCATCTTTCGGGTATTTCTTGATTTCACCTTTCGGCTCACAGACCTACCTCATGTACTTAGTTTGGTTGGTTTAAATTTCATAGCCTTGTAATTTAACACTTAGACGTGCGCATTTATCTAACGGGTTGACAAATCAATTGAAGCAAGCACAAACCAAGCAATTAAAATACTACTTAACAAGATAAAAATAAAAGCATTCAACACAAATCCAAGTAACTAACAAGTAAAACTAAACATGTAACTACATAATAACACTAGAAACAAAGTACTTTAGCCTAGCATGTTCACAAGACAAAGCAAATAAAGAGTTATCAAGAAGTTCATGATAAAACTCGAAGAATAATGAAGATCCGTCACCAAACTCGCGTTTTTCCCCTCTCTTCTTCTTCTCCAAGCTAAGTCTTTTCTTCCAAGAGCCAAGGGTCCGTTCTCAAATCTAGAATATCGTCTTTAATGCCCAAAATCGCGTGTTAAAAGCTTTCCTATTCGGCCTCCCCAGCTGGCATCTATTTCCATCTCCAGTCTAGATTTTCGTAATTGCTGTGTACAGTCCGCACACCGATGTGTACGGACCGTATGCTTGTGCCTTTGTGTTGTAGAGTGGCAGCTTGTGTGTGTCTTGGTCTCTGGTCGCAAACCAGTTAGTGTACGGGCCGCACACGCGGTTCTGATCAAATCGCATGCGATTTCGATTGGAGTTAGAAACTATAATTGACAGGTTTGGTACTCACATGTGGTTGGTGACAGCACCGCATACAATTGTTTTTTCAACGAGAAACTAGATTAAACAGGTAAGAATAATAGATAGCCTTATCTCTTGAAGTTTTCTTCTATACACAAAACATTTGTTTTAATGTTAATTGTTCCTACAACTAAACAATCCAACCAACAAAATCAAACAACCAAAACCTAGACTTAATTATTGTTAGATCTTTAATACACTATCCCTGTGGATCGATAATTCGATCTATACTATACAGTAGTTTCGGACGCTTGTGAATCAATTGTAGATCAGACAATTAGAATTATAAATATTATTAGCTCTGATTTTAACCCATCAACTAGGTTAGCACGCACCATACTAAGTAATACAAAGAATAACATGCAATAGAGATCAAATCAACCTCACAAGATTATCATAAATGAAACTACTAAATTGAACTCATAAGAATTTAAAATTACAAATAATTATTATGTTCTGCATATTTAGATAATATCTGAATCCGAATGATTTCCGAATTCGGATCCCATCCAGATACGAAGTGGATAATTCGATTTTGTTTTCATGTGACATTGAGAATAACGATTGCAATCGGAAGAATATAGATTCTCTTATCTATAGTGAGTAAATGTAAAAGATTATATAGTTGTTTGATTACTAAAATTATATTATATATAAACTACTATTTTATTTAATACTAATATAACTACAAATGTATTCGAATACATAGGGATATCAACTCTATTTCCAGGTTAGAAAATTCGTGACTAATAGCTACATAATATTTTACATTTACTTCGTAATGATAAGAGCATCAACATTCTTGCAATTGCAATCATTATGTTATGCATATTTAAAGAATGAATTCAGAGTAGGTCCGATGCCCATCGGATCTACTTTAGTTCAATGGGTGAAATGACCATTTAATTGCATTAAGATCTGTGCTAAGTACATTAAAATACGTGCATGTATGTTTCAATTTCCGTGTGCACTAATTTTAATGCTAATAGTACGATGTTAGAGCTAATTGAACCTAAAAGTAAGTCCGATGCTCATCGGACCTACTCCTATCTCTTAAAAAATATATGAATCCGAATGATATCCGAATTTAGGTACCATCCGGATACGAAGTAGATAATTTGAATTTGTTTTCGCCCCAACTAATATGGCATAGAGAATAACAATTACAATTGCAAAAATGTAGATGCGATTATCTATTATCAATTTATCAGTAAATATAAAAAAAATTAGCTATTCAAAATTACCGATATTATATTTAAACTATTATTTTATTTAATACTAATATAATATTGAAACTACATTATTTTACATTTAATATTAAAACTAACGTTTTATTCAATACTAATTTAATATGTAAATTAATATTATATTATATTTAAACTAATATTTTTGGTAATACTAATCTAATCTAATATGATATTTATTTACTACTAATATTATATTGCATTTATTATTTACATTAATATTAGATTTTATTTAATACTAATTTAATATTTTATTCAATACTAAATTAATTTTTAAACAAATATTTAATATTAAATTAATATTTAAACAAATATAATTTTTCAGTTTATAATTTACTAATATTATATTTATTTAAAACTAATCTAATATAATATTATATTTATTTAATACTGATCTTGACAGGAATGAATAAAAAATATGTACAAACTATTTTTTTTATTAATATCACTAACTATATTAGATTGCAAATTTGAGAATCCATAATTTCTATTCTTGAGCTAACTTAAATTTCTAATTCTTGTTTGGATAACTACTTTTTGGGAAAAGTAGAGTTATTTATAGTTAAGTGTATTCTTGTTCTAACCAAACACACTCTCATATCTTTACTGTCATATGCAAAATTTGATTGATTACGTCATAATTTAGTAAATAATGAAGTCGGCACTGACTTCATTATGTATAGTCTCGTAGGTTTGCGGTGCTTCTATTCTTGAGCTAACCTAAATTTCTAATTTTTGTTTGGATAACTACATTTTGGGAAAAATGGAGTTATTTATGGTCAAGTGTATTCTTGTCCTAACCAAACGCACCCTCATGTTTTCACTCTCATACCCAAAATTTGATTGATTACATCAAAATTAGTAAATAATGAAGTCGGCGCTGACTTCATCTATGTATAGTTTCATAGGTTTGTGGTGCTTCTATTCACGACTTGTCCGGATCTCCTAAAGTAATTTAAAATTCAGAATGATCTGATTAAAATCATGATCAGTTCGATCTCGATTAGAGGTGAAATGAACGAGGCTACTTTAAGGGCCAAATCTTTATTCCACATACCAATCGTATCAATCGAAATTCAGATGGTACAATACTTGATTGAGTACAATTAAATTTAAGTCGTCAGATTTGACTTGGCACAAATCTCAAAACAGATTCTATATCTACATGGATTTCAATCGCCCGGTTAGAAGCTCATTGGAACTAATTGTACCAAGTCAAAGTACCTGAGAGGATACGGATTTGTATCTGTCGTATGCTAATTGTATTTTTATTATTTAAAAGTATGCTAGTTGTATTTTTATTATTTACAAGTATATGCAGACAATCGAAGGTATTTTTAGCATTTTATAGGCTTTTTGCGTAGCTTATATTAAATTTAAGACGTAGATTTATTATCTAGATTTTGTCCTAATAAAGGAAAACGGCACTCTACATTTTAGCATTTTCACAGATACAAAAGGTAAATGCGTTTTCCTTTAACGGCGAGGGACAGTTTTTAACTTGAATGCATTCTATATTAGCCGTTTTTGTGATAAGGAAACTCCATCAATAACCAAATTTTGCAAATTAATTCTTTTCAATCCGACAGTCGATCCGAGTCGTTGGATTAATGTGAAATTTATCCACACGGATTTTAAAGTTTCTGCATAAATTTTAACGTGTAGCGAACGGGCCGATCGGACATGTCCATCCGATTTTGAGAGTTCGCTTCAAAATATCGTAACAACAGATTTAAATATGGAAACTGTACAATAATAAACCACAATTATCGAAAATAAAATATCATTAGTAAATATGGGAAATTATTATATCTCCATATTCTATTGCATTCACCATACTAAATACAAAATAAAAACTTACACACGTTACGAAACCATGTAATTCTATTCATAAATTTAATAGAAAAAGGTCATCAGGGGTAAAATGGGACACAAAAAGATCAGGAGTGCTTATTATAAAGGCACCCGTTCCCCTCTTCTTCTCTCCTTGCAAAGAGAAACTTCCAAACTTCCCGTCTCTTCTCACTGCCGACTCTACGATCACCATGCCTATGCATGCTAGAAGGTGTTCTCAATACCCCAAGAATTCCATGGCCAATGATACCATGATTGATTCCATGTCCATTGGTACCCAGATTGAATCCACCAGTGATACGCTGACACCTCCGAGAAACCTAAAAAGAATACGAACACTGGAGAATGAACCCATGATTCCTCCATGGGACTTCGCTAGTTCTCCCCTGTTTCCAAATTCTAAGAAACAAAATGTTAAATTTGAAGGAGAAAACAAAGCGGAGCAATGGATGAATGGGAAAAGTAAATTAAATGAAAGAATATGTGCCGTTAATTTGGCGAGAAAACGTCGAAAGAAGAGTACTTGTTACAACGAGATGGAGCCGAATATGTTGGATATTTTGCCAGAAGACTTGATTATAGATATTATGGGAAAACTTAGCGTCTCTGCTAATTCGGCTTCTGATATCTGGAATGCCCGTTTATCGTGAGTTTTTTTTTCATTTTTATAATATATTCTTTTAATTTATTTACATAACATTTGTTTTTTTTCCCCCGTATACTAAATAATTATTTTTTTACTGTTTTTTTTGTCTCCCGCGGTGCCATGCCATTATCACTATGAAACTTTTTTTTTATCTCTACATTTGTACGGCGGGCAAAATAGGATAATTTATTAAAAATTACGTAAAAAATAATCACTATTTGATAATATATATTAATAAATGGTCTTTTCCGCAAATGTCCCAAACGAGTAGTTCGCCAGATAAAGAGAATCTATTTTAAAAAAACTGCTGAAGAAATTGTTGGAAACTTTTCCGGAGAAAATGCTTAATAAGTTTTTTGATCCAGGGTTGATTCTAATTTATTCTCTTGTCATAACAGATGTAAAAAACTTAACCAAATGCTACAACATCCCTGGGTTCTGGCTAGGACTTCGACTCGATCTCTGCTGGTGCGTGCCAAGCTCTGGTCTGAGTCGGTACACCGGTTTATGAAACGGTGCGCTGACTTAGGAAATTTGGAAGCCTGCTACATTCTTGGCATGGTATGATTTATATTTAAATCTATGCGTTGTTGTTTTTTCAAATGTTTTCCAAACTTATTAGCATTTCTTGAACTGTATTTACTGGTTTCTGCTATTTCAAACTTATTAGCGTTTATGAGGGAATTTCTTGAACTGTGTTTCTTTGTTTTTTTTTTCTGAACTGTATTTGAGAAGTACTGGTTTCTGGAACTGCTTTACATTGAAGCCTAATTTTATTTTATTTAGCGGGCTTGCGTGTAAATTGCAGAAATAACTGATTAGAGTTCAGTTATAACGCGCGGTTCGTAATGGACGTTGCACTGTTAATATTGATTTATATATAAAACGATATAATTTTGTCTATTTCAAATTTGGACAAAATTTAAAAAGTTCCGTTATTAACTGCGTCTACTTTTCCAATTTTAATTAAGTCCCTCCTAAAATAAACTCCATATTGTTTTACAGATATACTTCTATTGCTTGGAGAAAAGAAGCGACGGCGCTTCCTACATGGCGAAGGCTGCCATGGGGTCCCACCCGTCAGCGTTATACTCCCTCGCAATAATTCAGTTCAACGGCTCGGGAGGAACGAAAGCTGACAAGAACCTGCGCGCGGGAGTCACGCTCTGCGCACGTGCGGCGCATCTGGGACTCGTCGACGCTCTTCGCGAACTCGGGCATTGTCTCCAAGACGGGTATGGGATCCGTGCCCACTTGGAAGAAGGCCGCCGCTTGCTGACCAAAGCCTCCAGGCTAGAGCTCGCCTTCGTTCTTTCCCATTTGCGCCAAGAGTCCGGTTGTAAGGTGGTCTGTAAGAACGGAACCAAATTCCTTGAATTGAGTTGCAACATCCCTGTTTTTGATCCACACCCCGCGAACCAGTTCCTGGTGGAGTGGTTAGCGTCACGTGCGGAGAAAGGGGAGGCACGTGACGACGGAACGAGGGCGTGCACTCACGTGATGTGTGGCAGGGTTGAGACCCGACGACACGAGTTTAGGAGGTGCTCTGTTTGCGGCAAGGCCAACTACTGCTCACGTGCTTGTCAGGCCATGGATTGGAAGCGAGTGCACAGAGTAGATTGCGTGCCTCCTGACGCCGGGGCCCCACCCGTCGGCGACTTAGTGCAGTTGGTAGGGTTCCAGGAGATTGAATTCCCAAATGTTTAGGTTATAAGATATTTCCATTTTTTTTTTTTTTGGTAGAATAGAATCCAACAATGTCGTTTTTTTGTTTATAGGGCCTTTAGGTTTTTTGATATTTTATGAGCGGTAATCTTTTTGCACTGTGTTAAAGAAGGGAAGAGAATTAGAGAAGTTGTTGTAAAAATAAAATGTATTTTTGCGGACATGTACAAAAAAAAAGTTGCTCTGTAATTTCACATATCTCGGTAACTCCTGCGCAATTATTTAAATTTTGTCTTTTTGCGGTTTGTATGCGAGTCCGGTGGAAGAGAAGCTAGAAAGATCCGGAGTGCATATCAATGCGCTGGTGTACTTACTGTTGGTCATGGAGTAGGTGCACGTATTCGATGTACTGATACTGAACTGTGGGGCCCAAAAGCGGTGTTTAATACCGCAGTAGTTCGTTGGGAAGTGTACTGAAGATGCTTTGCCAAGAGGGACGCTTTGGGTCTGGTGTAAGCATTAATTAGGTCGTGTCGTTTCTAGAGTGGATCGAGAAGGGGAGAAGACGAGGCAGTTCGGCGAGTTATTTGTTGTTTTCTTTAGAAACAGTTTTTTAAATGAGGCTGTTAACAATCCACTAGCGCGATGTCGGTCTAGAACTCTAGATTCATTGTTTTGCAGCGTTGATATTAATTATTGCAGAAGAAATTAAAATTTAATTCATAGACAAGAGAAGCCGAGAATTAAACTTGAGTGAGGTGGTATGCATACTGATGGAAATTTTTTATCAATAGAAATTATAAAATTCTGATCAACAGAAATAAAAAAAGTATCTTGATTGCAACAAATATAGTAAGATCGGAGTTAGTAAATTTCGATCTATGATTTTTTTTAACTTCACATATAATTTGCAAAAAAAAAATTATGGATCGGAAACAATGATTCTGATCCATAAATTGGTTGATTTTTTGCGGCACAAAAATATCTGTAACTATTTTTTTTTTATGGATACAAGAGTTCTGTGTCACAAAAAATCAATTTTTTTATGAATCGGAGTCGGTGATTCCGATCTATAATTTTTTTTTTTTTTTGCAAATTCTCTGTGTAGTAAAAACAAATAAAAAAATTCATGAATCGGAACACTGACTCCGATCTTATTATATTTGTTACAATCAAGGTACTCTTTCTATTTGTGTTGACCAAAATTTTATAATTTCTATAGATTAAAAATTTCCCATACTGATTGGTATTTGGTACTATGATTTTATATTATTTTATTTTAATTTGAACGGTTAAGCTGAATTGTTTAGTATAATATTTATTTAAAGTTACATTAAAAAAATAGTACAAATATTGCAAAACAAAAAAAAAGAGTTATGAAACGTTTTAATATGAATATCATGTTTAGCTGTCCACGTCAACTATTAAACCTTTGAAACAAAAATAAAAATACGAGACATAAATAAAACGTAAAACATACATATACATGTATCCATACTTTCTCAGAGTCCTATCATGTTATTTCATGTGCATTCTAAAACGAACACTAATTTTATTCAAAGTAAACACATCACACATGTTTTCACTTGAAATGCATGTTATTGCAAATCAAAATGAGCATTTTCTGTATTTATTGGTATGAAAAGTTTAACCAAATTAACTTGCATGGCCACGCTTCAGAGATTTTGTGGATCTGGTAGCACAAAAGGAGATTTTGTGGATCTCTTTGCAATGTACTATATTTTAAAGTATTTCAAATAAAAATGTTATTGGAACACTTAATGTAACCCCTGACTCTTTTATAAATCTGTTTATGTTGACCTCATATATTTTTTAATGAAAGGGAATCAGAGTATCATTTATTGGGTATTGACTTAATTGTACTAATCCTGCCTCCGTCTCTATTCAATAATCTTAGTTGCATATTTTTTAGGAGGATCAATGATACGCTGCTTGATAAAAACAGATTTCAATAAAATAAAATTCATTTGATCCGCATTTGAACTGTTTTTGTATTGTTGATATACAAATTTGTCTCTCTTTTAAAGTAGTGATTTTAGAATTTTGGTGTATTTTAGAGAAACAATTTTGTGGAATTTTTTTAATTAATTATTATTATTATTATTTTGGATAGAGATGAGGATGAAGCTACTCAATATTAAATATCCACAATATATTTCTTTTAATATGTTTTATATCTAGAATCTAGGATATTGCCTCAGTTACTAATTTAAAGACCAGTTTTTTAAATTTTGCAGTATATTTATGTCTCTGAATTCTGATACTGGTATCTTTTGGCAGTATATTTATGTCTATCTTTTTTATAACAAGCGAGCTGCAATTATGTAGAATGCTACAACCCAATAATTACCGGCATTTTTATTCATAACCAAAAAAAAAAAATATATATATTATTAATAACCGGTCCACCAAAACAATTTCACCCATGACCAAACCGCCCCACCATTGGGCGGTTTACACCCCCCCCAGACCGCCCCGCCATCTGGCGGTTTACCCCCCCCTAAACCGCCCCCCCAACCGGCGGTTTAGTGTAAATTTTTTTTTTTTTTTTTTTATAATTTTTTTATTAATTATATAAGATCCCCTCCGAACCCGAAACCCTAGCCACCCCTCTCTCTCTCTCTCTCTCACTCTCGGATGTCAAACAGTGGTCCGATGCGATTTTTAGCCGATTACGATCAACAGTGACCGAGGTATTTTTTTTTTTAAATGTTACCTTTTTTCTAAATGTGAGAAATTTGATAAATAAAAAAAAAAAAACTAATATTGAACGAATAATTCATTTTGTATTATTATTTTATATGTTGTTTGTGTTGTTGCCTTATTTAGGCGAAAACGATGAACAGAGAAATATCAAGTGAATCTTCCGGTAGTGGAAAAAGGAAATCTGAAAGGTCAACGATGAACGGTTCTTGTACTATGAAGAACTGTGTAATACATAGGTCATTGAATGACGATGATGATTTTGAGAAAAGTCTTTACAAAAAACAAAATCCGATTAGTTTTGGGAAAAAGCCTGATGCGACTCATATCGGCGATGTGAAAAGAAAGAAAAATGCTGGTAAAACTGTCTCTTCGGCTGCTGCGACTGAACACTCTAACAATCAATGTGTAATAAGTTAATTGAATCAGTGTGTAAGACTATCAGTGTGTAGTAATTATCAGGTTTCGTAGTAATTATCAGGTTTTGTAGTAATTATCAGTTTTTGTAGTAATTATCAGTTTTTATCTAAGGAAAATGGTTCACAACATAAGTTTTTATCTAAGGAAAATGGTTCAATATATTTCCGTGAAGAATATAATTTGTGGTGCGAGTTCAATTTCGTGTTCTCTTTTTTCTTTTATCACTCTCCCTGTTTATTTCCATGTCAGTCGTGCTTTGTATTTGATTTAATTTCGTGCGTGAGTTTTAGACGATGGAGAAGATATAGGAAATGTCAATTCCAATAATTTATGTTCGATCATCAGAAAAGTTGAGGACCAATAATGGTATGTTTGTACCTGTTTATGGTTTTGTAACATAAATTAATTAAATAAGTTAATTAACATACGGAAAATGGTTCACAACATAAGTTAATTAAATAAGTTCATAGCGTAACTGAACAAATAAGTCTGGAATATAAGATAGAAATATAAATACAACATATGCTGAATTAAGTCTTCCTGCGGCTGAACAGACCAAGTCTACTTCTTAGGTTTCTGGAAGTGGATGACGGCGCGACATCAGCAGTTGTAGAGCCCTGACTACTCCCTGATTGGCTTCCCTGGCTGGGTCGCCTGCTTCCAGAAGGTCCGGCATTGGCAACCACCCTAGCATTCTCTCTTTCGTTGGCTTCATTTACGGCCTCTGCAATGCATTTCATTGAACATTCAGTATCAATATTTAAATTTAGTTTCAAATCAATTTTAAGTTTATCACAGATCATCTACATACCTGCCCTCTGTCTGTCAGTAGTAGAACGGTGAGCCTCATGTCCGACTCGACGACCTTGCATCCTGTCCATATGCATTGTTCGCCGATTGTGTTTCCTCCTCCCCTTTCTGATCCATTTCTTATCGGGAACCACCGTAGGCCCAAGGTAGTATGGCCACTGGTACTGGTTGGGGTAGCTGTGAAATGATGGTGTCCAGGTGTGCAGAAGGAAATCGGTACGGTAATAGTTATCAACAAATACGTCCTCAGAAAAGTTTCGTTCTCGGCAAACCGCCATAACATGAGAACACGGTATGCGAACTAACTGGGGGCCTTGGCACTCGCACGTTACTTGATTGTTATCGCCTAAAATAACTTTGTACTTGCATGCGCGTTGTTGAGTTTCTATAATGCCATTTTGGTTCATGCGCGGTGGAATAATCTCACTTTGAACCTGCACTTCATATTCCGTACCTGTGGTACCATACGGTACAACGCGCATGACAGAACCTTTTTCTCTGTGTTTGCTTAATTTCTCTTCAACTCGATCTGAGAATGTTTGGTCCCTACTCGCTAAGGCAGTGGCTTTAGCATGCCTCTCAACAAACCAAGCATTTAACTTGTAGAATGTGTCCTCCACCAGTGAAACCACGGGTAACATACGGCTCTGTTTGAAGACATTGTTTAATGACTCTGACCCATTAGTGGTCATAATTCCCCATCTCCAACCTCCATCACATGCTTGAAATATCTTCTCATATGCTGACGGCTCGAACGGATCTTTCGGACGTCTCTTGCCTGCCTTCGCTAAATAGGCATTTGCCTCCGGAAATGTCTACAAAAAATAGATAAATAAAAGTCAGTTATACAAGTCGTACAAATGTCTAAAAAAATTATGAAAAAAGAAATGCATACATACTCTTGCAAATTCTCTGAACATTTCTTCCATCCGTCGTGGTTTTTTTCTTTTTCAGCCAATTTTGAACCTGTCAGCAAGCCACTCACCCTCGCCGGTATTCTTGCACAGGTTCTCACAAATGTGTTGCATGCAGAACCTGTGCACAGCCTCTCCGGTATTCGTGTTCCAACCATAGTGGGGGCTATTAAGTACATGTTTAATGCCCAAGTGCTGGTCTGATATTATGCAGATTTCCTTTTTGACGCAGACTTGCAAGTGTGTGGTCCCTTGACATCCTTAATTATCCATGCCTCCCCCTTGCCTTTAGGCGCGGCAGACAACTTCCATTTGCACTTTGTCTCTTTATAAATTGCAACATACCGGGTCCTCTCTCGCTTGGCTACTGTAAACTCCCAGTTACCATTTAAATGGAACTGCTTAACTTTCCTCGACAGTTCTTCTATGTTGGTGTAAAGCTGGCCCGGGCTAATCTCTTCGTTATATACAACGCGTGTCCCAAAATAAGAAATGTCTGCTTCTTCAAAGGAAGTAGTGTCATTGAATGTCCTTACCGGGTGCTTGTCCCTTCGTCCACTGATCGGAAATCTATATTCAATTGGAGGAGGCATAATATTCTCATCATCGCCCTCTGATAATCTGTCTGAATCCCAATCCCCGTCCCAATCATCACCAGTTTCTATTTCCTCCCTCGGTATCTCATCTATACCGTCAATATTAATGTCTACATCATTTTGATCGACTGCAGACTGTCTTCTAGGTTCAGGGGGGTTATAGCTAGGTAATGGATCAGGTACTGATTGATATCCAACCCGACCAACACATGACCGTCTTCTAGTTTCAGCCCGGGGTGCAGCACGGCGCTCAGGTACATGCAAATACCTATCTCGTCTCACAGGTTCACGAGGGGGTGAGGTCACATCCTGGTTGTGATCAGACCTATAATCAGTGGTATAATTGTCATATCCTGGGTTTTCATTCTCGACATAAGGTCCAGCCCTAGTGTCCAAGTTCTGCTCTGCACAAGGTCCAGCCCCGATGTCGAAATTGTTCTGGGTGGAAGATCCAGCCCCAATGTCAAAGTTGTTCTGGGTAGATGGTCCAGCCCCGGCACCAACTGGTTCAATGGAAACTTTTTTGCAAAATAAGTCCATTATCGGGATTGAAGTGGACTCAAAAAAACCACACACAGCTGTCCATATATCCTGGTCTGCTATAGGATATTTTACATAATAAGGTTTGCCACCTGTCGGTTGGTTGTTAATTCGGGTACTGATTTCTACAGTAAATCGGGCACGGTCCCAACTGGTTTTTTGCAAGATTGCTTCCTTTATTTCATAAATTGAAGTATTGGCATTCAGTTGGAAGCCGTAACTCGCATCTTTCGAGTATTGGCATCCGAACTCCCCTTTCGTGATTTTTCCACCCCAGTACAGTGCAATTAACATTTTTGGTTTATTTCTGAAACAACATATAAATTCGTCTCAAAACAACATTTTTGGTTCAATATAAATTTTTTGTTTATTTCTAAAATTTCTAAAATTTTAAAAAAATTAAATTAAAAAAAAAATACCTCGGTCACTGTTGATCAAAATCGCCTCAAAATCACCTCAAAATCGCATCGGAACACTGTTTGAGAGCAGAATGGATCAATTAGTTTGTATTGGACGAATTATGGTGAGACAGGAGAGAGAAAACGATAAATATAGGAAAAATGGGTAAACCGCCCCTTGGGGGGGCGGGTTGGGTGGGGGGTAAACCGCCCCATTGGGGGGCGGGTTAGGGGGGGGGTAAACCGCCGGTTGGGGGGGCAGTTTAGGGGGGGGGGGGGGGTAAACCGCCAGATGGCGGGGCGGTCTGGGGGGGGTGTAAACCGCCCAATGGTGGGGCGGTTTGGTCATGGGTGAAATTGTTTTGGTGGACCGGTTATTAATAATATATATTTTTTTTTTTTGTTATGAATAAAAATGCCGGCAATAATTATGATTGCCTATTCAACATAAATTTTGTCAGAATTGATTATAACGAATTATTTTGCTTTATGCGTGTAGTCAATGACTTGGTGCAATAAAAAATGTTGAACATGGTTTGGAATAATACAACGCATGAACAATAAAAAATAATTAAAATTCAATTAATAGAATAAATGATCCTTGAAGGCATCAAGGGCACTTGTTTAAAAAACAATAATAAAAAATAAAATAAAACTACATTTTTTCTTTTTTTGAAGGTCAGGTAACAACTTACTATCTTACGATTTTCATTGATAAAAAAAGTATTTACAATAAGTTATATTTTTCTAATGCTGCTTTTTCTTCCGATATTGCGAGGATAAAATGAGGCTCAAGTACCAATTTAAAAAAAAATTCAGACCTATTTAAAATATAAAGGAGAGCTCACTTTAAAATGTAGACGCATCTTTAGAGAAGAAAACAAGTCAACGGCACACTTACTGGAAGAGATTTCGTATGAATACGAAAGTTGGTTCAAACAGTTCAGGGAGGAATAGAGGTGCAGTGCCATTACATACATAGGACTTAAATTATTTTGTACTCTGTTTTTGTTATGTGTTTTTCATTTTCTTTAAAAGCTAGACCTTTGACACTGCTGGTGTCCATTAATGGAATCTAAAAGCTAGACCTTCACATTTCTTCTTCAAAATATTATTTGTGGAAATTCACATTAAACGACTTGAAACTAACATGACGAGATCAGATACCTTACATGAACCAAATTTCAAGCAGCACCCCCTAATTATTTTTTTTGGAAACTTTTTCATATGATAAAGATAGTACATGGTATATTATTGGCCACTAACCTTATGCACATAAAAGTGAAAAAGAGAAGGCGCTTTAATTCGAAATTATTACTCTTCTCAATGGTCCAAATAAAATAAACAAGGAAGAAGAAAAGCTGATTATATATACTTTGTTTGTATCTTTAATTAATTGAAAGTGAGAGATAGAAAATAATGGAGTATTTATGGGCAAGCTCTTTGAAAAGAGCAGAGGATAATGGTGTCTTTGCTTTCACACTCTTAATCCTTTTATCCAACCACAAAAGAGAAGAAAAGAATGGACCTGCGCACTTGAGCATCCCATTTCCCTAGAATGTAATTTTTATCTTCTCCAGTTTAGACAATTCAATGCACCAGTATTATAATTTCAAGCCCTCTCCAGTTGTGTAGTTTATGTTGAACAAGGGACTGAGCAAAACTTGAGATTTGAGGTGTTTGAATATTGTTATAATGTAGCGTAATTTTATTTTATAACAGAAACTTTGAAATAATCATGCATTTAAAAGTGTAAAGTTTAGTGGACAATATTACGAATTTTCAATTTATATGGAGAGCTTAGTTTTCCTATTTCAATTTATAATTTCAGTCTATATCTATATATTTCATTTTAAATCGGTTCAATATTAGACGTCTCTTTTAATATTGAAAAACATATGGTGGGAACGTATATAGGCAGTTAGTTGGATCAAAATTTGTGAAGGATCTCCTACATAAATATATATTATTTATAATTGAGGTTAGCATAGCTGGTAAGTCCTACAAATTAAAAAATACCAAATTTCTCTAATTTGATGAAATATGATTTCAATTTTGCTAATTAAAAAACAAATAAAGATCAACATTATAACTAGCACGATATTTTATGGTTATTTTCTTATTGAATTGTTCATGGTTAGTTTCAGTATCTTAATTGGTTGTATGTTTGCCTAAATTTCTATCATTTGAAATTATTTTCAAATTTTTAATTTAACGGAACTACTGAATAAAAAGTTCTTTTGATCTCATATTCAAAATAAGAGATTTTTCTAATATAATTATATTCTCATAAATAAATTGATTTTAACATGCAAAATAAGTAGTTCAAAATAGCACAAACAGCTGATACAATCAACTAATCCTGAAATCAATTTCACCCACAATTTTAATTCCGAATAATTAAACAAATGGATGTCTCCATTTTAAAAACATAGGAGGGGAGCAAGAGGCCAAAAGAAAATTAACTTTGCGTCGAAATTAAGTTGATGGCAATTGAAACGATGACAAGTAGTCAAAAGATTTAGCCTTTTACCACCATTCAATATATACCATGTCAGACTTTTGTGGGTCAAGTATTGACTTATTTTAATCATCTCTTGTTTCTTTCCCATGATATCCTCTTAAAAAGTAATACCAAATATTGCAATTGCCTAGAAGCAAAGACAAGTTCTTTGGTGGAATACACGTTGTGAGCCTAAAAGACTACAATTCACTTTTTATTAATGATAAACAATTGGAGCTGAAAATACATGTTCTAAAATTTAAAATGACAATTTCACAAAAAAGAATAAAACATTAGTCTCAAATATCTACAAAAAAAAAAAAAAAAAGACTATTGATCAAATGTTGGACAGATTATAATTTTTAGATCTGTGGGATGATAAGCATCAGCCGGTAATAAGTCAATAGTGCTATCTTTGGCAATACCTAATATGCTCATAGAATAAAGGTACCTACTTATGTAGGGTAGAAATATTAAATAAGGATTAAAAAAAAGTAGGCATGATAATTTTATATTTGATCTCCAAAAACAAAAACAAAATATGATAATAGTTTTTTTTTTAATTAATTGCAGTAGTTATACTTTTTCTTTATGTAATTATGGTATTTATATAATTATTGTATTTATTTGATCTCCAAAACCAAAAAAAAAATGTAGATAACACTAACTAAATTATGTATGATTTACATGTTATTACATTAAATAAAATGAAAATAAACTTGTGTATCTTTCTATACAATAAACTTTGAGAACAAGCTTTTGATCTAGTGGCAAAAACGATGATCTCTATATAAGATATCGCAAGTTTGAAAATCCAATGGGATCTCTTGTAGATGTTAAAATAGCTTATTGATTTGAAACAGATGGCCAAAACCTAGTTAGGATTATCAAATTGGTTGAGATGTGTTAATTGGGAGAGTGCAAGGAATCCAAGGCATAACTCAAGAGACACTTTCAATATCAATTACATAAACCCACTATCTTATCTCTTTATTCCTTTCTTTTGCTCTTTTTTTTCGAGAATTGCTGCTGGAATAAGAAAAGAAGGAAAAGATAATAGATAGATTTGGTGCCCTCCTTTGAAATGCAAAAAAGGTGGTATGAAACACGGAGTCTGTATATTCTTCCACCTTTTTATAGTGGCATTATGACATCTGAAACCATATTTTTTTACAAAAGAAAGCCTTGCTAGAGAATGGGCGCCGTAGTGTAGCACTCAGGGGACCTTGGATGCCCTGCCTACTTGTATTCTGTAAATAAAAGGGAAATTTCATATGTATCTTTGCAAAATCTTGAAATTACATATTTTTCCTTCTAAAGTTCATAATATTATATTTTTACCTTTCAAATGAAAAAACACACAAATTTATTCAATTTATTACCTTTTATGTTGAATCCCATTTTTAAGTTTATAAACTCTTCATTTTATCCTATGTTTAAAAAATATGTAGCATGTGTAAAAGAAATGTTTAGTCTTCTAATGAGCTGATCTGTGAGAAAAAATAGTTCTTTTCACGGTTTGTGATGAATACATATGCTTGTGTGTGTCACAATTAAAAAAAATAAATCACTTGCCATTACAAATTAATAAATCAAATTACCAAACAAAATATTTCTTTTACACTGATTATATATTATATTTTGAATAATTATGTGAATCTCCCCACTCCAGTCCCCTGTTTGTCTCCACAACAATAATAAAGAAAGTTGTACTATGGTCCTCTTTTCTTATCCCGCACTCGTCACTGCGTCAAACCTTCATAGATATAAATACTTGAAAGACAATATATTAATACTTGAAAAATAATATTAATACTTTAATGCGTTACTAGTTATGATCATCCCTTTTTCAGTCCCCCAATGATCCCCGCATCAACCTTCCTTCTAATAAAGTAGTGGAGATCCTATATCCCGCATCAACCTTCCTCTAACAAATACTTCAGCACAGAGTTATAAATACTTGCAAAATAAAATATTAATATTTAATATGTAACTTTATAT
>CAXKVW010001607.1:0-12704 GCA_964058825.1 Carex arenaria
AATTGAGATTATATATTGAGCTCACCAATGGAAGTACTCCCTTAGATTTGGGTTACTTGGACTAGGTGCATCTGGATCCACCAATACCTTTCAAAAGTAAAAGAAAAGAGAGTGATGAGGAAGTAACAACACCGTGCACTTGCAGCTAGGCGAGCAAATTAGGGAAACAAATCTGCTCACTGTTATTCCAATTAGTGTTGTAAAAGACGTCCGTTTAGACCGATTAATTGACCAATTAGTTGTTGGTGGTGACTAAACTGTTACGGACTTTCTCGACTAATCGGGTGATTTATTCCCAATTATTCTTTGATTAATCGCTTAGAGGTACCATGACCGTCCGACAAGTGCATACTATTATTTCAACAATGATTCCAATGGAATAAGAGGAACCTGTTATTTCGATCCCAACCGTTTAAATTTTTTCTTGCACAAATCTCAATAAAAAAATTCACCACGAATCTCAACAAAATCATCAGTTTGGGACGGAATAACAGTTTCCTGTTATAGTGTTATTCCTTTTGAATAACTGCGGATTTATTTCCACAAATTAGTGTTGCACAAGATATTTTCAGATTATGATTCACAAAATCAAAACAGGAATCGAAATCCATGATCATTTGATCAAGGAATCAGAATCAGGTGAATAAATCGGAATTGGTTGAATCAGATAAAAAATTCAGATTTTTTTTGGCATAAATTTGTTTTATACTAAGAAGATAGAAAAAAAAAATTTGTCAAAAAATTTATGTTAGGGTGAAAGATTACACTCAATTAACTCTTAAAATAATTCTACCTCAAAAAAACCTTTAAAATAATATATTATAATACATGCACTACAACCAGGACACTATTTTGCTGTCAAAAACTATATCGAGCTAATTGAATCAGCTCGACGTTCTTTTAAAAATTAGAAAAAAATAATTAGTCCAAAAGTAATTTCAAATCCACGTACATCTTAAAAAAAAATAATTCACTAATATAATAAATATAAACATATATTTAAAATCGGCCGATTAAAAAAATCATTTAAAAGACTTCATATTATTATTATTATTATTATTATTTTATTTTTTTATTGCTGTTATTATTATTATTAGAGGAGAATTGAAATGTCTCATGTCTTTCATACTTCATCATATATACCTCATATTCTTTATCTCTAGTTTTAAAGTTTAAATTATTGATCCAGTGTTTTTAAATGCAGTGTTCATCATACCTCATATTCGTTATTCTTTAGATGCAGTGTTTTTAAATGCGGATGCATGGACTGCATATGCATATGCAATGAGTTTCCTCATACAAAATCTCATGCAATTAAGTTCATCCAGTTTTGAAAATATACGGCCACATATATGATTTATGCGGATTTGAAAAAAAGAAATATATAAATTATTTTGCATTGTAGAGTATTAGAACTCATAACCTTTAGAATATAGTATATAGTGCTAATCGCTAGACTAGACAAATTTTGTGATATAAATTTAAATTATTTGATTTTATCTATATTATGTTAACAATGCATTAAACTGCGTAAGAACTTTTATATACAACTCTGCATATGTGGTTTTCTACATGCGTAAACAAAATTACTTAAAATATTGGTTATACTATATGTATAATTCACTAAAATAAATACAAGTATAAAAAATATTTTTTAGTAATGAAAAAAAAATATATATATACACATGTTCCAAATTAGTAGAAGACTCTACTCATTCTCATGCATATCCGGTCCGGAGCCTAGATTAGTCCCACAATTGATATTTAAGTATTTTTTTAAGAAGAAAATGCCTTAGGCTTTCCGTCTTAAACGAGAGATTAAACTAAAAAAACAAAACTAGCTCGAGTGTGTGATGTGCTCATCAAGAGAGGTTGGTAAGCACACTTTCAAAAGGTTATTAGATTGACTCAAACTATAAATATAAACCGTTGACATCACTTATGTACATGCAAAATTTGTAAAGTTTCGAACTCATTTAATACATGGTCAAGCGGTTAAAAAAATAATATAAAATAAATATATAAAATAATTTATAAAATAATATATAAAATAATTTATAAAATGTTTATTTTTTTTACCGCTTAATCATGTGCTAAATGAATTGAAAACTTTAAAAAATTTACATGTACATGAGTCACTCACAAAGTAAATAAATTTTGACAATTTAAATTCATCATTTAAAGTCAATCCAATAGTCTTCTCAAGATGTACTCATTATCCTCTCTTGTTGAGCAGATACCACTCTAAGGGCCTGTTCGGCTGCAGCACGGAAACGGGAATGGACACAGGAACGGATAAATAGTAAACAGTGGGTTACTGTTTACGTGGGAAAAAAAAAATCAGTTGTACATAAACAGTAACACGCGAAATTGCAGCCAAACCAGTCCTAATATTGCTCAAAACTAAAATGTTAATGTGTTGATTTTGTTCTTTATGTACTAGGAAAAAGTTGGTACCGTCAGAAGAACCCCACGTGGAGTCATTCAGAGAAGTTCACGTGGAGTCATTCAGAATATGACTCATTAAAAGAAGAAAAAGGATTCAAAGTACACCCGTTTCGGAAACCCTTTCATTTCCTATCCGGGTAAATGCAAAAAAAAAGATAGCGAAAATTTTTTGGACCTTTTGGTGGGGCCCATATTCGGCTAGGCATGGCTCACTATGAACCGAATCATATTCTCAACCCAAAACAGTATACACCATATCTATTTAATATTTTATAATTCTTAATTTTCTTCTTCCCCAAGTCGCATTTATTTCCTCCCCAAATCCCTTCCAACAGTGATGGAAAAAAAAAATGAGGCAAAATCGGCCCATCCGAGAAATAATCGGTCCGAGTCGACCCGATTCACCCGGTTCGACCAATTCTGGCCCGACTCAACCGATTGCAGATCATATTTTTCACTGAGTTCTTTCTTTAATATCAACTCTCTCTTTTATACACTTAATAAGTACGTAGTGTGGGTGTGTATACACACTAACACACATTTATTTATACATATAAGATAACTCACAAGTGTGTAGAAAACTCGGAGGTGGTGTGGGTGTGTATACACACTAACACATTTATTTATACATATAAGATAACTCACAAGTGTGTAGAAAACTCGGAGGTCGGTACCACCGATCTCAATCTTTGGTCGGTTCACGACTGCCGACGGTCGTAGTTCGGTTCCGTTAAGCATCAACCTATTGGTATAGAACACTCGAAAGGAAACTGTTTGTCTGAAGGGGTCCAACACATCCCTAATTACATGTGACATAACCAAAGGATCCGACATTGTAAGTAACTGAATGGAAACAACTAAATAGTTGAATCTATCTGTGATCAGGATTGCTTGGACAAACAGTATAAGAAGAGGGGGAAGAGGGGGATGAGAGAGAGGTTGCTATCAGCCTTTGGATATGCTAAATTAGGAAAAGAAACAGTATAGTTAGTGTTGCATCAGATACTACTTTTAGGAAGCATCTTTCATGCAAAAAAAAGTTGAACAATGGAGCAATGTAGCTTTAATCTAATCAAGTGCCACGTATGGCACTTGAAAAAAAATCTAGAGATTCCAAAGCAGTCCATGAGACCATCGTACAAGAATATTCTGTTTCAAATTATTAAAATATTGATTCTGACGTACACATTTCATTTTCATATTACATCATGAATTAGAAAAAAAAATCTATTAATTAAGCATATATTCTGATTCTCTGAATAATAGCCATTGATTTCAAAAGAATAAAAGAAATCACTATAAAGATTAGTAATATGAATATCAAATAAAATATTTTTGTTTTATAAAAAATTGTATCACATTTCCATATTTAGGTTTAAATTTTTTATATGAATTTTTTTTTCATCTTTTTATTATATGCTTATGGTGGTGTCATTCTTTCTGTCATCTATCTCAAATAACGCAATAGCGTTTTCGGGCCTTAAACGTTACGAGATAGGATAAAAGTGTGTTATTTCAACTATGACTGCTATAGCGCGTAGTGTGTAACACAAAAATAGTGCACACTATATGCTACATAGGCTTTTATTTTAAGGCCCAAATTGAAAAAAAAAAAATTAAGGATTGAATTTTTTCAAGACTCGGATTGCTTTTGTTTTTAAACATAAAATTATAGGTAGTTTATGACATGATGCTTAAGTTATTTTGAATAGCAAAAAAATAATTAGTTTATGTCATGATGCTTAGGTATTTTGAATACCAAAAATATATAGTTTATGGTATTACTGGAGATGTTTTGAATAAGAATTTGGACTTTGCACTAGTTCAATATGAATATAATAATTTTTAATCAATTTGATATTACTTATTGCTCTATGAGAATTCAGATTATGTTGATAATTAGTAGAATTATAGAATATTATTTTTGTAAAAAAAACGCTATGGGATAGCTTTTATTATAGCTACGCTATTTGCAGTAGTTTTTTTTTTAAATATTTCCGTAATGACGCAATAATCACTATTTAGAACCTTGATACTAACAATAAACTTACAAAATAATATCTTTCAAATATAATTTTTAGTAATTAGATATATGCTAAAACATAATATATATATATATATATATATATACACACTTTAAAATTTGAATGTAAGCTAGAATCACCGTCAGTATTAATTATTTGTTTCGACAAAATTAATTCACTTAATCTGTCTGGAAACAAAATATAGGAGTTATAAAAGCAATTATCATGTTACCTTAGGATTAGGATTATCTCTTCAACGAAAATGTATGAAGTGCAGAATGTTATTTCTTTTTGCAAACATACGTTCAAGATTTGTAACTGTAAGAATATTAATTTTTGTTTGTGGAAGAAAAATTATCAATTTTAAGTACTCTTGCAGTCATCTTATAAACAAGAGGAAATTGTGAAAATGCCACTTCAAAACATTCAAATTGTGAAAATGACACTTCAAACTTTGAAATTGTCAAAATGCCACTCCAAACTTCATTAATTTGTAAAAATACCACTCCAAATAATTAATGACTAAAATACCCTCGCCCGTCCATCTCTGTCTCCGTCCCTCCGCCGCCTCCTCCCGCACCCTCCGCCGACCCGACCATCGCCCGTCGCAAGAAGTACAAGAAGCAGTTTCCGAGCATGATTTCCCTCGCCCGCCTTCGCATTCTTCGCAACCCCTCCTCCGACAAACACCAGCACCATCAAACCCTCCTCTATGACCCCCCTCCGCCGCGCTCAGCCGCCATTCGGAACAGGAGAAGAAGAGAAGGCAGGAGAAAGAAGAGGAGAAGAATGGTATTTTAGTCATTAATTATTTGGAATGGCATTTTTACAAATTAATGAAGTTTGGAGTGGCATTTTGACAATTTCAAAGTTTGGAGTGGTATTTTCACAATTTGAAGGTTTTGGAGTAACATTTTCACAATTTTCTCTATAAACAAAATTATAAGCAGAAGTAGAATATGTAAAACATACAAATACAACCCTAATATATATGCCAATTGTTAAAGACTATAAAGAGTGTTAGGTAAATAACAAGATTTTATCATACAAATACTTCCAAGTAATTTTTCAAACACCTTATGTGCATACACCAAATCATAAATAAATGGAGAAATAGAGGAATCACACAAGATACCAAAAGAGTAAGCAAGCAAGTACAAGAAATAATATTTACGTGGAAATCATTTCGAAAACTACCGAAGAACACGGCACAAATCCACTAAATCAAAGGAGTCTTACAAGTATAAGATATTAGAAATCACAATAGCACTCTCTCACACACTCTTACAACTTCAAGAAGAAGAGAGCAAAATTTAGAAAAAGCTTGGAGAAGAAGAGACAACAGAGCGAGAGAGCGGCTCCCAGTTTAGACTCACAAAAATTGCTCTTCGCACAAAGTTACAGCAGAACCCATTTAATTAAAACAAACACAATCGGTTTGACCTCAAAATCGATGGATCCAAATCTTTTTTTTTCTTAAGAAAATGAGCACTCTCCTTTTCTTCCATCTAAATCATTCAAAATCTACTACACGGCTTCAATTACATCTGAATTATTTCAATTGATTAGATTGATATAAAAAAGTAATTAAAATTATGTAATAAATTTTGAACGATTCACATTAAAAAAAAAGTGTTCTTCAGATTTGGAACCAAAACCAATAGGAAAAACAAATGAGCTGGGCCCATTTATTTGTCTTTCAACTCAACAAAGAGCAACATCCAAACTGTCCTTCCTTGACTCAAAAAGCAAAATAACAACAAACATCCAAAAACATTAAACCAACACCGTTTAATAGCTGGACTTGTTCAGTTGAGGCTTTGGCCTTTGGGAGCATATATATCAACTAGATTCCCAGCAAGTAGGGGTGCAAACGGGTCAGATATTATCCGACCGTATCCGGATTTATATTTGGATTTTTCGAATTTGGATAATCGGATACGGATATGGAATATGTGGATACATATTCAGGTTTAATCTGAGAAACGGATACGGATAATTATTCGTATTCGCATGGGGTCGTTCGGCAACAAGGAATTAAGAATGGAGGATTAATAGCTTAAGGAGTGCTAAGAAACTGATGTTCAGTTGTCTTAATCCGTAGATGAAAACTAAAGAAGCTAAAAGAAGGAGTAGAGGTGCATAAAATTCCGGGCAGAGAACTAAGATCTGGACAAAAGAAGATGATCTTAATCTGTGCTAAAAAACTAATGTTCGACATATTTAAGCAACTAAGTTAAAAAAAACAGATTAAATCTTAAGAAAGTTTAATTCGCTGTTGCCGAACTGCCCCATATGTTATAATTTTCGATATATGTTTTCATGTTTTCTGTCATTTCAACTTTTCTGTTTGATGTGAATATTAAAAATGATTAAAAGGATGTCCTATATACAGCTGTCACTCTAACACCGTTTCTTTTGCAAATGGGTCAAAGGTTTTGATTTGTTTATTTTTAGAATAGAGCCATTGATATGTAGACTCTGCTTTGACAAGGCCCATCTGAAAAGGTAATATAAGAACATGATAATGGTCCCCAGCCCACAATATCTAGAAATATCTCTAGTGCTTTGAAAAGATGGAATCGTACCACACAGCCTTTTAAATCGAATTTCCTGTCTCAATTATGTACTAAATGGTCTCTCTTATTATTACTGATTTTATTCAAAAGATGTGATCAATAAAGTTGATGATAAATTTTAGTTAAATAGATATATATTATGTACTAAATGGTCTCTCTTATATGTATTTGTATCCGTTTAATATCCGATTTATATACGTATACGATTAATATCTTATATGTATCCGTATCCGATCTGTATACGTATCCGATTAATATCCAATTTGTATCCGTTTAATTCTTGCACGATCCAAACATATATACCCTAATCATTACCTGGATAAAGAAATAATCTAGTCAATAATAAACACAGCATACCATTAGTACTGCCACTGGTAAAGGCTAGAGTTTTTTGGTCAACCATTGTTACCTTGGATAGATACTGCACTCTGTTAAGCTCAGTGGACATATTGATCACACTGGTACTGAAGTTTATTGCTTTGCATAATAATCTACCTAATTTTCATACTGGTTTGGAGTATATATCTCATGGTTTTTGCTCTTTCATTTGACATCGTTTATGTCAATTTGCAGAACTAAATAAGCCGTGGAATTTGAGACAAAAGAAGATCGAATATAATCTCCTGTTACAGTTCATATATACTTCTGTTTATCTTTGTCTAATGTGTTGAAATTCAAATTGATAATCATCAGTTCACACACATTGGTCATAACTCAAATGGAGATTTTTATTAAAATCCAACATTAACTAAAAAATTCCAAATGTTCCCACATTAGATGTGTTTTTATAAAAATGTCCAAACAAGCCAATTATTAGCCACTATTTTTAATCAAAACCAGTCAATAATTGACCAGTTCTAATTTTAATCAAAACTGGCCAATGATTAACCGATCTCTTGGATTATATATATGTGAGTAGAGATCCGAATTTTTCTCACAATTCATTTCATCAAATTTTCCACTATCTTTCCTCACTTTCTCTCTTTCTCTGAAATTTCTCCTCCTCTTTCCAGATTTGCATGTAAGTCCGTATATTTTTTTAAAATTTACTTTCGGACCAAAATGGTTGTAAATTGTTAGGTTTTATTAGAAATGTTCCAAAATTAGTATAATTTAGTTCCCAATTAGTACTTGTAATTAGTTTTAATTGTTTAATTTAGTTTAATGAGTTTAATTAGAGTAATTTAGTATAATTTAGCCTAATGTAGCATAATTTAGTATAATTTATAGGGGTGTAAATGGATTCGGATAATCCGCTCCGAATCGGCTTATAATCCATATCCGGATTAAATGAATACGGATACTTGCGGATACGGATACGAATAATTTTAGTATATGGAAAATTAATCCGAATACGGATATGGATAATTCCATGAGGATATAAACGGAGCGGATACCGTATATATCTGGATCCGAAATTTAATCTTTCAGCAGCTTTCAATTCATTTCACCTTTGCGAAGTACCCAAAAAATATACATATTCGTTAAAGTCTAAGAATTTTGGTAGGAAAATCATATAATCTATTAGGATAATGGATTGGTTCTCTGAACCAATAAGCAATTAGTCGTGCATAATTGTCACTGTGCAAAATTAAGAAGTTCATTAAATTTTTGTTAATTTAGGTAATCAAATTAGGTGATTTAAAATTATGAAATTTAGTAGAATTACTCAATATCCGATAATTATCCGCTCCATATTCGTATTCGAATCCATATCCATGGATTATCTGTTCCGTATCCGTATCCGTTTAAGACGGATATGGTTTTCAATTTTGATATCCGTTTACTATCTATATTAGTATTCGTATCCGCTCGTTGAAAAACAGATGCGGATACAATATTAGCATTATCCGCTCCGTTTACACCCCTAATAATTTAGCATAAATTAGTGTAATTTAGTATAATTTAGCATAATGTAGTATAATTTGGTATAATTTAGCATAATTTGAAAATAATTTTCATAATTAGTATAATTAGCATAAATTAGCATATTTTAGTATAATTAGCTTATTTTAGTATAATTATTGTAAATTTGTAATTTTTAGTATAATTAGCATATTTTAGTGTATTTTATCATATTTTTAGCCTATTTTAGCGTGTTTTAGCTTGTGTTAGGGTTTTAGCTTATTTTTAGCATATTTTAGCATATTTTAGCTTATTTTATCGTATTTTAATGTATTTTAGAATATTTTAGCTTATTTTTAGCATATGTAGCTTATTTTTAGCATATGTAGCGTATTTTAGCGTAGTTTTAGCTTATGTTAGCGTTTTTAGCGTACTTTTGCGTATTTTAAGCATTTTTAGCATATTTTTGCGTATTTTTTGGTATTTGAATGTGTTTTAGCATATTTTAGCGTATTTTATTTTAGTGTATTCTAGCATATTTTAAGCAGGTTTTAGCATATTTTAGTGTATTTTAGCATGTTTTAGCATGTTTTAGCATATCTTAGCGTATTTTAGCATATTTCATCATATTTTAGCTTATTTTAGTGTATTTTAAGCATATTTTAAGCACGTTGTAGGATATTTTTAGCATATTTTTTCATATTTTTTTATATTTAGCGTAAATTAGCATAATTTAGCATAATTTATGAAACTAAGATGACTAGAGGACGGCCCAGGACTTGGCTAGTACCACCAGCTGATAATGAGATGATCGCCACCGATAGCACAGAGCACACCAGTCATCTTCTGTGGATCGCCACCACTGCATGTGATCAGGTAGTATGGGAAGCTGCCCGATAGAGCTATGAGAGGAGTGCAAGCTGAGTGATGGTCCACTCTGGTGGTCGTCAACATTAGATGATAGTTTTAGTTTTATTGTTTTGTAGAATTTCTATTTGGTATATTGTGATTGTTATTTTATGTTTGTATTATCTCTTTTTGTTTATTTATATTTGCTTCTTTATGGTATTTTTATAGTACTTCTCTTATATTGTGCTAATTACACTAAATTATACTATGAATAAACTAAATTATGCTAATTACAATAAATTATACTAATATATGACATAATAATATTAACTACCACTATATCGATCATAATATGTGACATGTGGATTTTCAAGGGTCCCTCGGTTCCTACCCCATTCCTTACAACCGTTCAGTCTCTTATTCTCTACTTTCACTCTTTAACAATTAAGTTTTTTTCTATAACTTCTAATTCCAATGTCTAATCAAGATAAATTGTGCTAATAGGCTAAATTTAACTAATATACTTTAAATCGTTCTAATATAAACTCAAAAATTAATATATCAACTATCTCAAAAAAAAAATCTCATGACCGGCTAATTATTAGTCGGTTTCAATTAAAAATAGGGTCAGCTAATAATCGATCAGTTTGTATATTTTATAAAAATCCAGCTAATGTGGGCATGTTTAGAATTTTTTATTTAATGTTGGATATTAATAAAAATGTCGGCAAATGGGTACCCTGTACCTTTTTTTTTTTTTTTGAGATGAAAACCCGTAGGTAAGTTATATTAAAAATAGATTGGCTCTTTGACCCTGTACCTTCATAAGCAAAAGATGCTGAAGGTGCATTTAGCATAACAGAGATTGGCTCTTTGACCCCAACTTTTCCAACCTTTATTTCCTACTCTGTCAGGGAGCAGCAGAGTAAACTTTACAACCTTTTTATTTCCGTACCAATTCCAAGGGCTCTAAAGCGATGTGTAGAATCAATTTTATGTTGTAATTAGGACTTTAATCAATAAAGTAATATTCCAATTAAAGTCTATACAACCATAAAATGTTATTATGTTCCAGCATTACACTTAGACAAGTACATGTCAGCAGGACCGGTACTGAAGATTTTATAGTCCGGAGCTGGAGAAAAGTTTGGACCTTTTATATATAGAGAGAGAGGTTGACTAATATCAAATCAGTTGTTCCTGAGGTCCCGTGCAACCAAGTCGTTTTTCAATTTTCAAAGTCCAAATCGTCGATCCAAACAGTTAGATGTGTTCTCTATGTTAAAATGTACTTGGAGACCAAATTTTACATTTTTTGAAATTTTTTTACTATTTATTAAGCCACTTTGAAAATCGCTGATCCAACGGTGGCTTAACCAAATAGTAAAAACAGAAGCCACCATTGAATCAGCGATTTACAAAGTATCTTAATAAATAGTAAAAAAATTCCAAAAAATATAAAATTTGGTCTCCAAGCCACCATATATATATATTAATTTATATGTTTTGCATTTTCTACTTTAACTTTTTATTCTAGTTTGTTAGAAACATCATGAGTAATTAGGAAATTTGTAATTTCCCTTCTGTAGAAAATCATCTTCCATCTCCTTTTTTATGTTAGTGGCTTAATTAGGCTATGCTCTAGAAAATGAGGAGAAAAAGGAAGGATATGAAAAGAAGAGTAAGAAATGAAGTTACGTTTGAAATCGGAGATAAAAGACTGGAGTAGAATTAATGATGTTTTCTCTTCTTGAATCCTCTCAAAAAATTTAATTACTAAACTAAGTGAACTTGTTTAGACAACCCGTCACTCTCCTCCTCAATTTTCTCCCTTTTTTTATTTTTTTTTTAACTTTTTTGTGAAAGTCTAATAGCTACTGTGTATTTGCTGCACAAACTCTCTATAGCGACCCTCCTATGAGTCACGCGTCGACTATCACCATATAATTTCGATTTCAGATCTGCTGAAATCCAAAAAGCATGAACAGTAATCTTGAAATATCTGAAATTCACGATCCAGTCGTCCAATTTTTTCTATGCACACATCTCAAAATAGCTGATTTTTCTGTGCACGCATCTCAAAACAATTCAATGGCTGGATCATGAATTTCAGGAATTTCAGGAATTTCAGGGTCACTGTTCATGACCAAGAATTTCAGCAGATTCGGACTCTATAATTTCTCCTCATGAACCACTCCGTATGGTATTTATATGAAAATGTACTTAAAAATCAAATTTTATATTCTTTATAGGATCATTTTGTTATTTATTTTATTTAAAGAGAAATTTAGATATATATCCATCATAACTTGCTAATTTATATATTTGTCCATCAAAATTAGTTACTTCCTTGTCTAGACTCACATATATTATCAATATACCTATTTCTTAATACAATTAAATTTAAAATAAAAATTAATACTAATAAAAATTTGAAAGGACAGTTTTGTCCTTATCTACAAAGGTTATGTAGAGCTCCTCCCTTGTTTTTGCTAACCCCTCCCCTTGTACTGCATTGTACTGCATTGGTTTTAAACCCAACACCTCTTACCTAAAATCAGGGTTCAACAACGCTATCAGTCCACCTGGTAGTCGCTACCTAGTTTTCAAAAAAATAAAAAAAAACGACGCTATCAGTCTTTTTTTCTTCTTTTCTTTTATCAGAGTTTTAAATAGCTTTTTCGGACTTTAAAAACAATAACACGATAATAACTATTTAGAACATTGCTTAAAATAATATTATGGTTCATATGAAAAAAAAAAAATAGAGCAAGCTATAGCTCCTGAAGATTGCTGACATGCAGTCGGCCCTAATGCAGGGCACCCAGGGCCCCAAGATCCAAGGGGCCCAAAAAAAATTTAGTTTGTATATATAAAAAAAATGTATATACGAAAAAAATAAAATATTAGGGTCTAAATTTTGTATATATAAAATGCCCAAATTTTTCTATAAATAGGT
>CAXKVW010001608.1:0-39302 GCA_964058825.1 Carex arenaria
TGATCGACACACATGACATGACGTTACGTTATGTGATTGGTAATGATGTGAGCCCGAAGATACGCATTACTTATTTCTTAACTATCAACAAGCATAGAAGATATGGTTCTGATTAGGGCAATCACAGGATTATATGGCAACTTGGGAATCCCTCACTGATATCTTTGAATTCTCCACTAGTCTTAGCAAATATAAATAACTAGGTTTTTTAGTGATTGTAGCAGCTGTCTGTTGGACCTTATGGCGTCACAGAAATGAAATTTTCTTTAGATCAAGTGCAAGCAAAACTGTCAGAAATATTATTTTACTAATTATCTCTGTTTTTGAATATTGGGCAGGACATATGGATAAAAAGATTAGGCTTGCAGCGGAGGAACGACTTCTAGGTGAAATCAGTGCAATACTATTACGTATGTGGGATCCGACTGATACTCAAATGGTGCTCTATTAGGGGGCAGCCAGTGAAGAGGAGCCTAGGCTCACTATGTTGTTAGAAGCATGTCCTGGCACACCAGGAGAGGAAAGAGTGACTGGTGCTCCAGCAAGCTGAATTAATGCCAAATTACTTATCTTTTTGTTACGTTCCAATGGTGGTTATAGATAGTTACTTATTAGGAGTATCAATTAGCTTTTCTATTGCAATATTTTGGTGGCTTCTGAAACGCCAAGCGTATGTGTTTTGTTTGTTGTTAACCAAGCATATGTGTTTTGTTTTGCTATTTGATGCTACTATACTTTAACAGCAGTTAAAACAATGCTGCATTGTAAATTAACTTCAAGTTTCAATATATTAGAATGGGCACTTTCGTGTCTTTTATTAAAAAAATGATGTGAGCTTGAGTGCGTGACTAATTTCTTTCTCTAACATAGGTTATGATTCAAATTTCTCGTCATTCGTCTTTGTGTCGTCTCAAACATAGATTATGATTTAGATCGATACAATTTTAGCAAGTTAATCTGCTTTGAGATTAAATCCTGATATTGCATGCGGATCAATCTAACGTAATATTCAATAAAAAAAAGTGTGGCACAATTTCATTTTTTTTATTTAATTTATATATGCTGAGAGGCGCTTTGTGTAAACGGATACGGATAATCCGCTTCGAATCTGCTTATTATCCGTATCTGGATTAAACGGATACGGATACGGATAATTTTAGTATATGGAAAAATAATACGTATATGGATAATTCCGTGGGGATATAAACATAGCGGATATCTGTATATATTCAGATCCGAAATTTAATTTTTTAGCAGCTTTCAATTCATTTCACCTTTGCGAAATTTCCAAAACACATACATATTCGTTTAAGTACAAGAATCTTGATAGAAAAATTATATAATCTATTAGAATAATGGATTGGTTCTCTGAACCAAGAAGCAATTAGTCATGCATAATCATCACTGTGCAAACTTAAAAAGTCTATTAAATTTTTATCAATTTAGGTAATCAAATTAGGTAATTTAAAATTATAAAATTTAGTATAATTACTCAATATCTGACAATTATTCGCTCTGTATTCGTATTCCAATCTGTATTTGTGGATTATCCGTTCCGTATCCGTATCCGTTTAAGACGGATTTGGTTTTCAATTTTGATATCTGTTTACTATCCGTATCCGTATCCGTATCCGTATCCGCTTGTTGAAAAACGGATACGGATATGGTATTAGCATTATCCGCTCCGTTTACACCCCTACAAAAAGCTCTTTTTTAGGAGAGCAGTTTGGGTCTGATGGGCTTCACAACCATCTGATTTGCTTTAAGATCAGTGCGCATGGATATTAAAGTAACACATAGATCTTAAAGCAGATCGGACGGTTATGGAGCCCATCAAACTCAGTTTGAGTCCGATGGACATCGGACCCAAATTGCTCTCTTAAAGAAGGTACGTATGGATAATATGGCTGTCCATTTTTAGTGAATATAGAAAATTTTGTTTTTAAAAGAATAACACTAAAAGAGCAAATAAGTTTTGTACTGATCCAAGTAACCTTGACTGGGAAACACGAAAATGAAAAAAAAAATAGAAAAATAATTTTATCTTCATTAATTGAATCGTTGAAATTTTAGTTGCTTATTTATAATCAACTTTTAATTGTATATCTGTATTTAATTAGAAGTCCGCATTTCGTACGGTATCGTACGAGATAAATTTCAGGTCTGTTTTAAATACACGGAATCCTTTAACATTCGTATCAGATTAAAACCGGCGATTCAAACTTCATTCCACATTGTACTGGATCCGACTGTCTGATCTGAGATAAATTGTTATATAACATTCCGATGGAATAACTTGTAAGTTAGTAACACAGAAATTCAGCAATGTTGGTCCCTTTCTTCTTTGTGTTTTTTTGTTTTTTTATTTTTTTTCTTATGATGCATAGAAGTAGGGTTCTAAATGAATTTTTTTTTTTAAATAGAACTCATAAAAAAAACAAAATTAACCAAAGGAGGCTTGTACTTACGGAAGCTTCAAAAATAACCTCTACTGGTTTCCTAAACCAGTGTAGGTTGAAAGGGTATAGCTACACCGGTTCCCCAAAGCATTTCCCTACTCGAATGACTCGTTTTTCCACCAGACTGTGGCATGGCCACAGAAGATCCGCATACAAGGCTCCACCGGTTTTGGGAACCGGTGGAGATGAGAGTTGTTTTTTCTCCGGGCGAATATGGTTAGCTCCACCAGTTCTGTGGTCCAGTATAGGTCATTTTTGGTGTAACTGTGCGAGTAGCCGCTTCCAGGTGTAAAAATACCTCCACCGGTGTAGCTATGCTCTTTCAACCTACACCAGTTTGGGGAACCGGTGGAGGCTATTTTTGAAGCTTCTGTAGGCACGAGTCTCTTATGGTTAATTTTGTTTTTATGAATTATATTTTTAAAAAAATCTCTAAGTGAGCTGGTTCGGACCAAGCTGGGCCTTAGCTCAGCTCGTTAATTCTTGACCGAGCTTGGACCGAGCGAGCTGGACCTATGACTTCCGATCTAAAATCTCAATTCAAACTCGTGACAAGCCAGCCCTAGATGACTAGACCTTATTTTAAGAAGAAAATAAATTTTACAAATCTTTTTTTACCGAGCTGGACCGAGTTTGCCAGTATAAAATGCATACAAATTCATACAAATTCATAAATTGATGCTTAACCGAGCTAGCTCGTTAACAGATCAGTCTAGTAACAAACGAGCCAGATGTGAGTCACAATCGAACCACGAGCTACAAGCTTTTCTTTTTTTACCACCCCTACACAGAAGTCGGCGATGCCAGCATCCCCATGTGACACACCCTGTAGAAAATGGACACGTGTTTCTCGGACTGAGTGCAAATCTTGGGTTGGATCTGACAGTCTGCTGTCCAAACCCGATAACATAAACGTAAATATCCCCATTGGCATCGATCAGTCCATCAGACCGTTTGATTTGTATTAGAATTCACCCACCCGAGTTAAAGACTCAGAGACGAAGTTTAAAATAAATAAATTGTACAAATTTTAATACGGTTCAAGCGATTTCAATTAGATATTGGACGACTAAATTTGATTCCATATTCGTCGGAGATCGGACTCCGGTCCCAAGTCCCCACAAGCGTGGTGGCTCGAGGGAATATTAGTACATATTTCACACGGTAGATTTGGCTTTCCGAGTTAGAGAAACAAACAATGGCATCGTAAAATGTCAATCCTAGGAGTTGAAAACTACATGTTTGCTTAAAAGAAGGTTTTTGCATGTGAATCCAACGATGTTAGGACTAAAAATTTAAATAGCGTTTATCTCGTCATAGCGGAATGATTAAAAAAAGCAGCGCTATGTTCAAATAGCGTCATTATAGCACCGATAACGTTAATACTTTTATGGTCCAAAAACTTTATAGCGATACTTAAAGTTATCAATATTTTCTCTTACTTGATTAGGACAAATATTTAGAACCTTGATTAGGACAAATATTTTCTCTGACTTGGTTCGTTCACTGTGAAATATCTTGATTGGTTAGCTCAAAACGAAATTAAACTTATCAATAATATGAAATAATTTTAGAAATCATCAATTTACATCAAAAGAATAATATCTTATATTTGATCTTATTTTATTTTAAAAAATTATACGCCAACCTTATAAATTATAATTTTTGAGTTTCTATGATTTAGATGTTAATTATGACTTATGAGCTAGACTAGAATAAGCACAAATTGTCTCATGTTTCTCCACGAAATTAGACCTGCTAATGAGCTCGGCTTGGCTCGAACTCAATAAGAGAAGCATAACAGCTCGACTCAGACTTTGCTCGAATTTGAAAGAAAAAGTTCAGCTCGGCTTGGCTCATATACTTGACTCGGTTCATGTAAATAATAATTGTGAATAAAATACAAATAAAGTAAATATGTATGTATGTTGACATATATACCGAAACAAGTAGAATTTATTAACTTAATATATAAAAGACTAACAAAAAATCCAAAAAACATATTTTTATGTCCAAATAAATGTTATGCTCTGCAAGATCCTATATAAAGAAAGGCATCATATAATTAATTGGTATATTTGCAGGGATATGCGTACTATTTTGAGGCAGTACAGCATGTAGCTCACATAAAAAAAGAAAACAGCATGCAGCCATGTGAACTCTGCGCTCTTTGTGGATTAAAATCTGCTGCGATTCTTTGCAATGTGGACAGTACTGTGAAATTTCTAAGTTTTGAAATCCTACTGTTGAACTATTTTGAGATTCGTGCATATAAAAATTAGTTGTCTCAAAATATGTGCACAAAAAATATTCAACGGTTGGATTTGAAAAAGCTGAAATTTTAGGATACTGTCCATATGTGTAGGATCGCAGCAGATTTGGATCTGCTCTTTGTTGATTCTTTGAATAGTGTAAAATACTAATATATAAATATAGAGAGAGAGGGAGAAAGAAGGAATCCATTTACACTTTTTTTTGTGGCATAAAATTATACCATATATTTTTAAAATTCAAACAGTCGATCTAAACTTTTTAACATGTTGGATATATAAAAATATACTTGCAGATCAAATTTTACATATTTTTTTATTTATTTTTACTATTTATTAAGATGAGAACAAAAATTCAATGGTTTGAAAAAAATAATTTTGTAAAATACTTAATGAATAGTAAAAATTCAAAAAAAATATAAAATTTAGTCTCTAAACACATTTTAATATAGAGATCATGTTGAACAGTTTGAACTTTCAAAATTTTAAAAATAAATGGTGTAATTTTGTGTCACCAAAAAATGATATAAGATAGATACTTTTATATATACACACACCCATTAACAAGTTAGGTGATTTTTTTTAGTGTAAAGAAAAAATAATCTTTAAGCCTAAGGATAACAGGCTGACTTGATCAGTTCAAGAAATTGGCCTTATTATTAGGCCAGCGTTTCTTAATCAGAGTTTCAAAGGGACGATTTTATCATTAGAAAAATTTGAAACTTGAAAATACAGTTCTTAAAAAGGCCAGCTCGTTGTGGCTACGTTCCAGGTGTATACACACATAGTTAGCACTTAGCACTTTAAACTCGTTGACTCAAGAAATCAAAATCTTTCAATTCATCCAAATAGAGATTAAATTTCTAAACTATAACCTTTCATCAAAATCTGCTCCTATTGTTGAGAATAGGAGGATCCCTTCTTTTGTTAAAGATAGATGGAGAGAACAAAAAAGGAGATAGAGGAGAGTCTCCTTTTCTTCAAGAACTGTATTCTGTGTACACCTTGATAAACACAGAAGTCAGCAATGTCCGCTTTCATCAAAAAAAAAAGTCAGCAATGTTTGCCCCCTCACGTGACAACTGACAACCACTGTATTGCCTAAGGGCTTTCAATAAAAAAAAAAAAAAAAAACCACTGTAGACCAGACGTGTGTGATTCTCAGACTGGATGCAAGATTAATTCAGGTTGGATCTGATGGTAATTCTATCCTAACCCGATATCACTCACTATCGAATTCTCTCTTGGTTGGGTTTAAAAGTCCGAACATTCTACCGTGTGAACTATGGGAACATTGTTCTTCGAATCGTTTTTATAAACCATAAATAGAAAATTCAAATATAGGATTACAGTATGAGTGCGATATTTACAAAAATTATAAAGAATGAGTTGCCAACTTGTTCTGAAATTTTTTTTTCTCAGAGAATAAGTTGACAACTCGTTCTTAATTTTTTTTCAATTTTTTTTACCGAAAAATTGTATTTTTAGTGGGGAACAAGTTGCCAATTCGTTCTCCAATATTACATAATTTTTTTATTTTTTATTTTTATTTTTATTTATTTTTGTTTTTTTTAGGGTTTGCTTATAAATTATAAAATGTGAAAAAAAAACGAAAATATAAAATGTGAAACACACAATTAATGCAAAATTACTATAAATTGCTTTTACTAACTTGATATTTCTATACAAAAAAATACATATTTCTAGCTATTTAATATTCATTATTTGATTAAGCTAAGAGCATTTTCCCTCAAAAAAATATTAATTATGTGATTTAGAAAACATTGAGTATATTTTCATTGTGTAAATAATTTTTGTGGTTCTTTCTACCGACTAAATATCTTTAATATTCATTTTGAAAATTTTAGATTTTATTATTTCATTAGTAAACTCGTTAAAGTGATAATATAAGTAAATGTGTGAAACAACGCAAGACATCACACTTAATTAATTGACATATATTCTCAGTCTGTCTTTGTCTTCTTTCTAAATCATATAATTAATATTTTTTTAAGGGAAAATGCCCTTAGCTTAATCAAATAATTAATATTAAATAGCTAAAAATATGTATTTTTTTGTATAGAAATATCAAGTTAGTAAAACCAATTTATAGTAATTTTGCATTAATTGTGTGTTTCACATTTTATATTTTTGTTTTTCATATTTTATAATTTATAAACAAATTCTAAAAAAAATAAACAATCCCTAAAAAAAATAAAAACAAATTTATATAATATTGGAGAACGAATTGGCAACTCGTTCCCCACTAAAAAAAAAACAATTTTTCCGGTAAAAAAATTGAAAAAAATCAAGAATTTGAGGAGGAAAAAAATTCCAAAACGAGTTGGCTGCTCGTTCTTTATTGTTTTTGTAAATATCAAAGCGCTCATGCTGGAATCTTATATTTGATTTTTCTATTTATGATTTATAAAAAAAAATATTGTTCTTCCTTTCATTTTATCAATAAGTAGGATCAATGAACAGCACATAATTTAAGTAAAGCGACCAGTAATTAAGTACAACGAGAGAGAATTTAGAGCACTGTTCTGACAATAGGTTCAATTTAGATCACACATACAAGCAGAGAACAACAGATGGTATATATAGCAAGAGGCTGGCTGGTACAATATGTGATTTGCGTCACGCAGCACAACTTACCAATACTACGCAATGCGATAAAATTACAATACAGACACACAGATAACTAGAACAAAAACATTCATTGAAGCCTTTACTACATTTATTTTTGTCGAAAACGCTATTTTCTATGAAATCGTCCCATTTCCTTGGCTCCTTCCTCCATTTACCCATTCAAGGATTATCTTCATATCCTGAAAATGATAAACAAATCGCCAATTTTAATGAAAGACTTTATGATAAATGTGCCATTGTCATTTTTCACCTCAAAAATATTATAAAAGTATTAAAATGTAATACCTTCATGAGATATATTGCTCCATTATCACTTAGGCATAGTATGGAGGAGGTGGTGATCGTTTATGATGGTGTGGTGGTTTGGGGGTGTAAGTAGGTGGTTTGGGTGCATAAGTTGGTGGTTTGGGGGTGTAAGTCGGTGGTTTGGGGGTGTAAGTCGGTGGTTTTGGTGTGTAAGTCGGAGTAGGAGGTGGTTTGGGGGTGTAAGTCGGTGGTTTGGGGGTGTAAGTCGGAGTAGGCGGTGGTTTGGGGGTGTAGGTTGGTGGTTTGGGGGTGTAAGTCGGTGGTTTGGGTGTGTAAGTCGGAGTAGGCGGTGGTTTGGGGGTGTAGGTGGGTGGTTTGGGGGTGTACGTCGGTGGTTTGGGGGTGTAAGTCGGAGTAGGCGGTGGTTTGGGGGTGTAAGTTGGTGGTTTGGGGGTGTAAGTCGGTGGTTTCGGGGTGTAAGTCGGAGTAGGCGGTGGTTTTGGTTTTGGTGTATAAGGAGTGGGTGTCGGTTGCGGTTTTGGTTTCGGGTGGTAAGTAGGAGTTGGCTTTGGTTTTGGCTTTGGCGTGTAAGTCGGGGTTGGTGGCGGTTGCGGTTTTGGGGTGTAAATCGGGGTCGGTGGTGGTTGCGGTTTCGGTGTGTAAGTCGGGGTTGGTGGTACCGGTGTGGGTGTGTAAGTGGGTGTTTGTGGTGGTTTTGGTGTATATGTGGGGGTTGTAGGTGTAGGTTTTGGGTTGTTGTATTCTGCATTGGTCTCTAGTGGCAAGCTTAGTGACACTAGTGCCAAGAGAAGAGCAGAGATTAGGAACCCCATTTTCATGGTTTGAGCCATGTTTGTTTGTGGAAATGGATATGCACTTCACCCCTTTATATAGAGCAATAGCATGCATAGATCATTACTGGCTGTCGGTGCTATTTCTAATTTTTTTATTTAATGTATGGTAAAATTTGAGAACAAGATATCTTAATTAGCTCCAATCCAATTGGGTATGGACGGACTTGTGACCATGTCAGAAATTTCCTTGTGCATTTGTGCAATCAGAGTTTGCAACTTGTGTGTCTAGGTACATTTCTCCTCCAATAAAAAAAAATGAAAATCAGGATTGTTTGAGTACAAAGAAATTACAAATTAGCAGAGATAATTAATTAAATTATATTCATTGCTGCTTGGGTTGTTTTTTTAATATTGAACCTGAATGACATTACGAATAAAAATGAGAAATGTATACCATAAAGGTTAATTAATAATTATAGCTCCATAATAGATATGAATCAATACAATATAATACTCTCATTGGCTTTGCATATTTGGTATAAAAAAAAAATTGACTGTAGATTTAGGTAAAGCGATACTGATAATGCATGCTAGGTGCGTTAGAGAAACCTAATTGTGAACCTTTAATTAAGCAGAAATTGGGGGAACTATATACGGGATATCTTAAAATACTGTTAAGAACACTTCAAAAAAGAAAAAAGAAAAAAAAAATGCCATTAAGATCAGCGCTACATTGCTACCAGAAAAGACAACACACATGCCAACACCCGAGAAAGACATATTGATTGTAAATTTGTAACATTGCAAAACCATTTCAATGCTAGATCATTGGACAAAACTGAGCAATAAATTACCAGAAAACACATGTTTTTTTCTGGGACTAGTTATGCAATAGATGAACCTGGTTACAAACTGACAAAAAAATATGCATAGGATTACTCCAGAATCAGGCATGTTCTCCCTGATTAAAAGCCAATGCAGATGAATTCTTCTGATAATTTTTTTAATAAAAAAAAGTATGGTTGGAAAATCGATGTGTGAAAATAGGCATGTGTAAAGGCACGCTATTTGCAGAACCAAGATGATTGTCAGTATATTCAGCTTTAATAATACAAATATCATATAAGCTTTCTTGTTTTCAAACATTCCCATGGAAAAAGACAAGCAAACCGATCTAATCTAGGCATCTAGCCTCACCACCCCATGCAAAAAAGCTTATGATATATGATATGATATGGCAAAGGCTGCTATTTCCTTGTAACCTTTGACTATAAATATAAATATAAATTATGGTGCCTTTTTTATGAGGAAAAATAAAGTAACACACCATTGATAATATCTTTCTAACACTGTTACACTCTTTTACGGTTCCATGTGCATGTGTTTGGTTTTAATTACCACTGGGAAGATTTTAATTTTAGTGTTAGATTTTAGGAAACTATGAAGCAATTTTATGATAAAAAATAATAAATCATTGATATCTTTCTAACACTGTTATATTGACAGTTCCATGTGCATGTGTTTGTTTTATCCTTGAGAAGATGTTAGTGTTAGATTTTAGGGAAGTTATGATTTATGAAGCATTTTTATGATATAAATATAATAATTCGTTGATATATCTTTTCAACACTGTTATACTCGTTACTGTTTCCATGTGCATTTGTTTAATCCTCGGCAAGATTTTAGGAGGCCTAACGCTAGTTCCATAGGGTTTGCAAATTGGTCAATCTGACATTGCCTAACCCGTATAAGCAAATTGCAAAAAAAATATCCATGCAAAGAAAAGGCCTCAAAATTCTGGAGATAAAGACGCGCATTTTTTTTATTTAATTTAATAATATGAAAATATAAAGGAAATGAATAACTAGATTAGAATTAGAATTTGCAAGATTTTACAGAAGTTCTTATTTCGGCAAATATAAGGTTCTTACTGCATTTTGCATATGACACGCTACTTTTTTTTTAGAAGCTGATTATAGAATGGTAAGATATCTCAAGTTTCTTTTACTGGCTTTTGAATCCCTCTCAAGATTAAAAAATAATTTTAATAAGAGTGCTTTGATTCTTTTTCTATCTTACTTATTACCTATCTAGGTGTTCCACTCCATTGAAAAAAAATTGAGAATTGTTGATTGGCTTCCTTTAGTGCCCTAAATTACAAGTTGTAAACTTGGAAGGAAACTCTTTTGTCCTTAGGAGTAAGTGTTATCTTACTTAATTCAGTGCTCTCTGCAATCTCCTGTACTAGTTGTCTATTTACAAACTACTTGTAAATATTAGATTGACAATTGATAGATTAAGGAAAAAAAAATTATGGTCAGGTTCTAATCTTGTTAGGAAGAAATACCATTTAATAGCATGACCTCAAGTTTGCCTTAACAAAATTTCAACAGGGATTGGGGGTCTTTAATTTAGATAGGATGAACATCTTTTTGCTCGCTAAATAATGGTTTAGATTTAAAGCAGTTATTGATAAATGGATGAGCCTTTCAATCGGACAGTGTGTCACGGCTCCAACTGAATATCCCCTCATCACCCAAAGCTGAAAACGGATTACTATTTAAAAGATCCTCATCTTCATAATCCTCAATCACCTTCTGTTCATCTATCGTGATATCTTTGCCTTTCCCATGTGCCACCTCAACTGACTTACTTTTCCTCCAACTTCCTTTCACCTATTATAACCCCCTTTCCTAATCCCTGCCTCTCAGTAACCTTTCTAACCTTGGTCCTGATCAATCGTATTCTTTCTACCACGCTTTTCTTGCTAATACACCCCTCTCTAAAAAATATTAGTACCACGTCCCTGTTTCCAGCCATCTATCTCAAAAGTCAGCAAGTAGTACTTATGTTGCTGAGCATCCCCCACATAATGCAAAACTCTAGCCTCAGGAATACATCGCACATCTGGTACACCAACCTTAAGCTGTAGAACAATGAAATCATAATGACCACTAGAACGAGGATCTACATCTATCAAAAATCCTCCAAAACTCTCTACTAATCTTCTAAATTCCAAGAATTTCCACAACTTTTTGTCAAAAAAAAAGAATTTCCACAACTTCGGAGGAAAACCTTTAATATTCACCTACACCTGAACTGGATCACTCCCCCATCATGAGAAAAAAAATCAAAAGGAACGACTTGAAACACAACATCACCTAAGACAATTTGCCCTTGCACAAGAACCGTAGCTCGCCACTGCACATTAGGTATATCAATCAAAAACAAGTTCTCACTTAGTCTGATAAATTTTAAACTTATGCTCAAAGTCGGTACTACATTAATTACCTCAAAGGCTCAAACAATGAACGAATAAATTAGATAAATTAAAAAATAGTCCACTGGTTAGTTAAAAGAATTCGGCCCGAATTCAATCTGGCTGCTGCTTATTATTTTTATGGTTAAAAAGGCTGCTCTAAAACTCCATCTGGATCATATCAATAGAGCTTTCCAAACTCGTACGGCCCAAAATTATTTCTAGACTATCTAAAGAGAGAGCTCAGACGGCCCAAAAACATGTCTAGACTATCTAAAGAGAGAGAGCGGATCCAATTTAGAAGTTTAGGATTGGGGGGGAATTTTTAAATATGTACAGGGTTAATATATTTATAGTTACATAATATTACAACCAGCTAGCAACAACCTAAATTATAGTTAGTATTATTTCTAACATCAATCCATCCCAAAATAATCTATTTGAAATAAACAAATGATATAATCAATATTATTTCTAACATCAATCCATCCCAAATTAATCTGTTTGAAATAAAGAAAGGATATAATTAGTATTATTTCTAAAATGAATACATCCCAAAATAGCATGCTTGAAATAAAGAAAGATAGAATATATAAAACCCTTCTCTTTCTTCTCTTTCAATTAAACAATACGTACAAAGGAGAAGAACAAACCCTACATAAACCTTGTTTCAACCATGGTGAGAGGAAAGATGCCGATCAAGGATCCTGCGGCAATGCAAATGTCATTCTCTAAGCTGCACAAAGAGCTGATTACGATGGCGAAAAAACTCTCGACAATGTGTGATGCTCAGGTGGGGATTATCGTGATCTCAGCCGCTTCGGAACTCACATATTTTGGGAACCCCAGTATTGATGAGATCATTGAAAGGAGAGACACTTACCTAGACACAATTCAGGCTCTGGAGAAACCCCCTCTTGATTTAAATGTCGAGGATGATATTGAGAAATGCGATGAAGAAGAATTGACAGTTCGCCAAAGGGAGGACAGAAAGCTTGAAAATTTATCAGTAATGGAACTGCTTAGCCTAATTGAGGAATTGTTAGAAAAAATTTTAAATCGTGTGAAAGAACAGAGGAAGCTCAACGAAAAGAAAATTGCTGAGGTTCAACGTACAATTCGTATTGTGGAAGAAAAAGACCAGAAGAAACAAGTTGTATGAGGCTTATTATTATTATTGTTGTTATTGTTATTATTGTTATTGTTATTATTGTTATTATTATTATTATTATTAGTCTCATTCTAGCTATGCATCCATGTAACTGTGAAAGCAGTGTCCGTAGTGACGGCTAAATAATTTAATGCCAGAGTATGAATAAAACGGTGATTGTGTATCTTGATGAAGCTTACTTTTATTCATTAGAATTATTAATATGTGATATTTTGTTATTCTATTTAGGATGAGACAATGTACGTTCTGTTTATTATTCTAGCTTAACATTCAAACCTTAACATTCACAAATAAGTATGAGCCATAAAATTTTCGAAATAAATTGATGAAAAACTCTACCAAATTTGCAGCGACTTGGCCGATTTCACTGATTGAGAGCTTTGACTCAGTTAGAGGTAGGCAATACCTCAAGCATCAGAATTCCATTCTAGCTTGTACAAATTACTAAAAAAAATGCGCAAGGAATGAAATTTAACAAATTAGAAAAAACAAAGGAACGATTAATATATTCAAAATTATTTAAAATCAAAAAGCTAAAAAAAAAATGTTTTTTTACTAAAGTGTTGTTATTTTCTGTAAATTCCAGCATCAATCAGACCAGTAAATCTTGACTTCATAACAATATAAACAAAATTAACACGTCTCAGTTAACAGTTTGGTCTTAAAGCTTGCATGGAAAGATATTTAACTCTATAAAAAGTAGAATTTATTTTTTGATTTTACTAAACCAAGTATAAACTAGCATTAAACAATATACGATTACCTTTTTGCTGGCACAGGTTTTATCTCTCACTACAAGTCTACAAGAGTGCAAAAAGACTCAGCCATAGAAGATCAGAACTAGACTTCTAATTTCAGTAAAAAGTAGAACGACAAGTGGTGAATATATAATGCATGCACGAAAAGTTAATCGATTTCACCTTTTCGACCTTCCCTTTCCATATATATATATATATATAAATATATATATTTTTTTACATAAGGTTTTAGACACAATCATTGACACTCTCTAAATAATTCTGCTAATCACGATCGATTCTAACACCTCCCATATAGAGGTATATGTTTTAGCCACTGTGCTACACAGTGCTTGGCAATTGTGTATCCTCTAAGATACCTCAACTTTTGCGTGACTGACGTGTACGGTGTCAATTGCGGGAGAGTGTAGGGCCAGCTAATTCATGTACATACACTGTGCTGCACCTTTTTGACCTTCCCTTCCCAGTTAAGGTGGTGCTCGATGATTGCGTATCCTCTGAGATATCTCAACTTTTGCGTGACCGATGTGTATGGTGTCTACTGGGGGACAGCACAGGGCCAGTATTATCTGTGGTTTGAGATTTGTTCAAAACCTATTTAAACGGTTGAAATTTTCCAGCAAAACACTCAAGTTTGAGATATCTTAGAGGATGCAAATTCGCAGTAGACTGGCTGTGCACAATTATGCAAACACTCTCTCGCTCTCTTTTTTGGAAATTTTTTATCAGTAGAAATTATAAAATTAAGATGTTCAGAAACAGAAATAGTATCTCGTTTTCAACAAATATAGTAAGATCAGATACAGCTATCACAATCCAACTATTTATGGATTGGAGTCACTTCTTAAGATCCATAAAACTTGATGAAATATGGCACTTTCATTACAGATTTCAACCAAATTAAATAATAATAATAATAATAATAATAATAATAATAATAATATTAATCTTAGAAATTAACTCCGATTCATAAATAGTTGGATTGTAATCGCTCCCTCCGATATTAGTATATTTGTTAAAAATAAAATACTCTTTATGTTTTTTTACATCTTTAATTTTATAATTTCTACAGATAAAAAACTATCCCACTTATATCCTTAAAGAAAAAATCGCATATTTGTTTGAGTGCTTTCCTAGTCAAAGTCCAAACTGAGTTTCCTACTTAGATTTTTTAATTAATTTATTAGGTGAATGTATAATATATATCCGTCTCCCAAATGTACCCCTAATTAGTTATACATGGGAACAATATATTCTTCATGAATGTTTTTAGAAAAAAATATCCATCAATGGTGCTTAACAGACATTTAGTTAGTCGTGTTTTTAAATAATACATACAATATAATATTGTAATCCATCCAAAAAATCAATTTTATAGTTATATTTTTTTCAAAATTTTATACACACCTCTATCATATTGTAAGCCATCTCAAAAGTCATTTTATAGTTATGCATTTTTTTTAAAACAAAATTATAGACCTATATATAATTGTGGTAATCTTTTGTATAAAATAATATTATGCTTATATTTTATAGTGTTCTAAAGTTAAGAGGAAAAAGAAGGGAAATATGATATCTCAGTTTAACATACAATTTTAGTAATAACAAAAGTAGTAAACTATTAGATTGTGGAGAGGAGGGTGTCCGATGCCCATCGGACCAGAATCTGTTCGATGGGTGTCCGATACCGTCCGATTCACTTTAAGATCTGTGCGCATCACTTTAATATCCGTGCTGTTTTCTTTAATTTACGTGCGCACAGATCTTAAAGTAGATCGGACGGTATCGGATACCCATCGAACACTGTTCTGGTCCGATGGGCATCGGACACCCCCCTCTCTCATTAGATTGAGTTCTAAATATTTTATTTTGTCATCGTATTGGTCGTTGCACCTGGCTCTTCATAACCAATTTAAATTATTTTCCACTTGTCTTGTGCACCGAGCAAGATATCAACAAATACTTATATTAAGTAATCTGAATTCACTATTCTATACATCTCATTATGACAGATGTAGGACCTGTTCGGTGGCTCCCCAAAAGTTACTGTTTACGTCGGAAAAAAAAAATTCACTCATAGTGAATTTTTTTCCCACATAAACATTAAAAATCAGTTCAAAATATTTTCGTTCCTGTGTCCATTCCCCTACCCACTGTGTAGCCGAACACGCCCGTAACGAGCTACAAGTGGACTGCCTAAAGCATAATTGGAGACAACTAACAAAACATGGTTATAAAAAAAAAATTAAACAACATAATATGGACTGTGGGGCCCACCAGGGATTAATGTCACAGGAAAGTGGACGTCATGGGAAGGTTCTGATAATAATAATAAATGGGTCCCTTTCGCTCCAACTAGCATCATCTAATTAATTAGTCAATTTGTTTGAATTTTGACTTAACATTTAAGATTTTTTTTTTTTATTTAGTAATTATAACCCAAAAATCACATAAAACAGCCAAGAATACAAAAAAGTTAGGAAAATAGCCTCCACCGGATTGGGCATCCGGTGGAGCAAAGTTGGGCCGGCCCACACCGGATTGGGCATCCGGTGGAGCCATTTTTGCTCTGCCACAGTGCTGCACACGGAAGGTTACACAGAATTGTTCCACACCGGTTCCGCAATCCGGTGGAGGTCCAAAATTTTCCTACCCCGGTTTCCCAATCCGGTGGAGACCTCAAAATTTTTCTGCACCGATTTTGCAATCCGGTGGAGCTATTATTCTGACTTAACCTCGCGCAACTCCTTCTTCCCTCATTCCAGCAGCTTCTTCTTCCTCTCTGTCTCGTTTTTCTCTTTTTTTTTCATATTTTTCACCATTTTAAATCCAATTTGAAGAATTACCGCATGAATAGATCGCCACCGCCATTGTACTCAGCAGCTTCTTCTGATCATTATTGTAAGTTTTTTTCTGCTCATAGGTTTATATTTAGTGTTGTAAAATTAAAAAATAATTAGAGTTAAATTTGTGTTTGTTTTTGTTCAGCAAAATGTCTCTGTTATTGATCAATGTGTATTATGGTGGTAACCTCCAAAACACTCAAACCGGTGTTGGTTATGACATAGGGGCTGCATTTACATTTACCGTTTCCGATTCTACTAGTTTTGCTGTTGTAAGACGGCAAATATATGTTGGACTTGAATTGCTTCCAAGTCGAGTCAAATTGACAATCAGGGCACGTTTGAACACGGGACCACCTGGATCGTACCATTTCTCTCTATTTCGGATAGAAAATGAGGAAACTTGGGATGCCATTAAACAAACTGCACCTCAAGTAGCCGGATTTAAGGTTATAGAATTGGTAGCTGAGGCGCAGCAGCGTACAAACCAAACCAGTTATGATCCGTGCCCAGATAGTTTGCCTGGAGGAAGCAACACACCGTCGGTTCAGACCGACTTTGATCCTTACTCGGGCAGTGTACCCGAAACCACAGACACACCTGTAGTTCAGACCGGTGATGACCCTAATGAGCAATCAGACCCAAATGCATGTTCTGATACAAGTTCTTTTGATAATGATGATTCGGCTGAAGGGCAAGACTCAGATATGGACGAATATGAGGCTGAAAAGAATGCCCAAGAAATATTGAAAGAGTGGCACAAGTCGATTCCATTCATCAATCGAGGTCTTAGGCATCCATGTTCCTCATTCCACGATGATGTGCCGATGCCATACGCAGATCGTGAATTTCTCAAGGAAACCCCCAGATTAGATGAAAAATTTGCTGAAGGTCAAATGTTCGAATCCAAAGCCAAATTAATATCAGAACTTGCAGATTTTCACCTACCCAAAAGTATACAGCTAGACACCCTAAACAGCAGCAAAACCAAATATCGAGTTGAATGTAGATATTCTAAATGCAAATGGAAATTATATGCAACAGTAGTACCAACAGGTGCATGGACAATTTCCACCAACCCATATGTCCACACATGTTTTGGAAATGCTGAAAAGTTGGATAATGCACAAATGACTGCTAGAAAAATTGCTGATATTATTAAACCTGGTTATCAAAAAGATCTGGAGTTAAGCATTAAAACGGTCAGGCATTTAGTTAAGGTGAAATTTGGGACAGTAACACCCTCGTATAACAAGTTGTGGAGAGGTAGGGAACTTGCAATGGCTGACATGTTTGGGAGCTGGGAGAAGTCTTACGAGCTGCTGCCATTGCTTTTGGGTGCCATCAAAGAATCTAACCCAGGTACACAGTATCTACTTGAGCATGAACCATCGAACAAGTATAATATTAATATTTTCAACCGAGTTGCATGGGCATTTGGGCCGTGTATTCAAGCATGGCCTCATCTCCGACCCGTTATCAGTGTTGATGCTGGGTTTCTATCTGGAAGATACAAAGGTAAACTTTTTATGGCTTGTGCTTATGATGCAGAGCAACAATTATTGCCACTTGCCTTCGCAATTTGTGAAGAGGAGTCACTCCCCAATTGGGGTTGGTTTATGAATTGGTTACCTATTAATGTTGTTGGTCCAGGAAAAATATGTGTTCTCTCGGACCAGCACCTTGCTATACGAGGGGTGTTTGAGGCCCCCAATCTAGGATGGTGCGAGGCAAAAAATGAAGCTGTCCACCGATTGTGTTCACAGCATATTGCAGCAAATGTTTGGAAAAATTTTCCTCAAAAGTGGCTCCGCACGGTTTTCAAGAAATATGTTAAGAAAAAAAAATTTGGAGATTTGAAGAGGGGATGGATATAATTAAGCAAAGAGATACAAAAGCACACGACTACATCATGAAAATTGGTAAACGGGACCGCAAGAATATGAGAGAGCCTTTGGCTTTGCATAAGTGGACACAAGTGCATGATGGAGTCCTTAATCGATGGGGTATAATGAACTCTAATGGCTCTGAGGTACTAAACAGTGTCTTCAAGGTGGCCAGACAATTACCTGTGTGTGCACTTCTTGAGAAAACATATTACAAGTGCGTCGACTGGTTTGTAAAGAGACGGGAGGCCGCGTTTGGGTGGGAGGCTTCAGGATTGGATTTTTCGTTGAGAATTACACTGATTTTACATCGTCGTAGGGAAAAGGCAAGAATGCACGAAGTCAGACCGATGTATGCTGGCCACAACAACTATGAGGTTGTTGATAAAGATGGACTTCTTCAAACGGTAAGTCTCATTCCTTAGTCTCATATATATGTACTACTTTTTAATTAATTCAATTCAAGAAATTTGATTTTTTTTAATTGCAGGGTGTTCGAGGCGAGGTCAAGTATAGTGTTACCTTTCCTCCAGAAGGAATGCCTATGTGCCTGTGTCAGAGACCTCAATTAACAGGCATCCCATGTAACCATGTTCTTGCAGTTTGCTTCTTCAGGAATTTAAACCATAACGATTATGTAAGTCCATATTTTAGCTTACAAAATTATATAAACACTTGGTCTGGAGAATTCAAGGGATTTGGAAATGCACGGAATTGGCCATTGTATCATGGGCCCATTATAAGGCCAGATCCACACAAAATAAATAAGGGTAGGAGACAACACAAACGAATTCTAATGACAATGGACAAAATGGAGGCCCCTACCAGGATTCGGCCACAAAATCAGAAGACTTCTAGAGCTAGACATTCAGGTATAAAAATTTAAAAATTCAATGGACAAACAATATGCATGATTACTATTTTAATTGAACTAAATTGTTCTCATTTTGTGTTAGGTGCATCGACTTCATCAACTCGACGCTCTTGATCACTGTTAATGTATTTTATTGTATTGTTATGATGACACTTTTATTGTATTCTTAAGATTTCCAACGACACTTTTATTGTATTCTTAATTTCCAACAACACTTTTATTGTATTCTTAATTTCCAACAACACTTTTATTGTATTGTTATTTCGAATGACATTTTAACTATTTATGAATTATGTATTATTGTGAACCGGTGACATTATGTAAATTTAAAGGTTCCCAATTGTTATCAATGTGAAACTATCGATGTACTAATATGCAAATAATAATATAACAAGTCCATCTTAATATAACATGCAAATAATAATATAACAAGTCCATCTTAATATAACATGCAAATAATAATATAACAAGTCCATCTTAATATAACATGCAAATAATAATATAACAAGTCCATCTTAATATAACATGCAAATAATAATATAACAAGTCCATCTTATCAAATTCAGAAGTTCTCAAACCGAAATCTCATCTCCATGCACATAAATTCTTCAAAGCATTGCACACTAAAAAAAAGTTTGTAAGAATTCGTCAGAAATGCATCATTTTTTTCTATTAAAAAATTATAAGTTGGCACTTACTTAGTCGAAACATGCTAACGACGCTGTCGTCGTCGAGGTCTGAGGGCGTCCGTCCCGGGAGTGTACAGGTTAGGTGGGCAAGGTTGTCTCCTTATTCGAGCATCCTGAGGTTGATTTGACGTGGATGGACCCGGCTCTGCGGTGAGCTGTCCCGGATCTGCTGTGGATGGTCCCATCATCCTAATGCCTCCTGTTAGCTCGTCGATCATAAACTAAGATATGGATCCTGACTCTGTGCCGCTCATGAAGTTGTCCCACTCCGAGGGAGGCTCCTCAGTAGAAGGGCGACGAGGATACTGATCAGGGAAATCATCACTCAAATCAATATCGTCCAGGTCTGTAGGGATCCTAGCACTATCGAGTATGCCGCGGAATATGTGGCTCTGACCAATATCGTCCATAACGTCACGAGTATGCTCGAGCATCATCTTCCCAATTGCCATATGTCCCGGAGTTTTCACCATGGTTATTGCCTGCATCGTAAGCTGTAGCTCTCGAGCAATCTACATAACACGAAAAAAGTAAGACATTTTGCATATTAATATTGAAAAAAAATGGTTATGTAGTTCAATTTAAAAAAAAATTAATGTACGAACCACACGAGAATGCCTATGACCGTGGGGAACATATGCTAGTGTCGCGACATCTCCTGTCCGCGGTGGAGCCAACCGGTGTAGATCTTGTGGATTGTTATCTGAGATATATACTGAACTCATACCATGTAAGTAGAACCAATTGATGTATTGGTGATGCATCGACATCTCGTACGGTCTATGCTCTCTAATGAGTACTGGATCCATATCAATGAAGGACTTATGAGTAAGCGCCCAACAACCATCCATTGTTGAATTGCCATCGTGACGCCATGCCTCCCGTAGATAAGAAATTTGATCATATGCTAAAGGAGGAGGAGGCGGGACCTCTTGGTACTTTCCAAACTGACGCATAACCCTATTTGCATGCTGATACTCCACCATCCAAAAATGAATCAAGTAACAGCAGCTCATCCAATACCTCTTTTGTCGTCGAACATGTCGAGGTGCATGATTGTAGTATTGTTCGTAAGGTCGCCAGTTAACTGTATCATCGGCTAATCTATCGAACGCATCTCTGTATGTGGCTGTACCTCCTGTGCCAAAAACAAGGAAAAACAATTATAAAAAAAGAGGTATTGTAATTTAATCGTACTGTGCTCGCATTATAAACCACAATTAATTTTTTTTACCTAAGTGAGGGTTTGTTGTCCACGCATGGTGAGTGGTCCACTTCACACCGAATGCATTCCTCGTATCCAGGTCGTTGCCTCCGAAGGGAGGTGGCTCATTTCGGGGTAAAGGTCGACCAATACTAAATCGAGTCCATGACCACATCTGTAACAGCATAAGTGGCCCCGCTATCGTCTCCACCCCCGCGAGACAAGCACGTGACAACTCTCGATAAAGATGTGCAAGTACAGCACCTCCCCAATTGTATTCTACTCGAGTCTCCAGATCACTCAGGAATTGCAAGTACATCGCAGGGACCCCGTCTGCACTCGAATCTGGAAACATAACTGACCCGAATATATCCATACAAAATCCTCGGGTGTACTGTGCAACTCTCTCATCATCGTCTCCAGCTACTAGTGGATGCACAAATTTGGTCCGCAACCATTTCAGTTTAAGCGAATAACTAGAGACGGCCAATCGCGCTTTATCTGTGTTAAGATCATACCACCTATGTTTATATGGCATTGTCGTCTCCAGGTCATTATAAAAATCCGTAGGATCAGCTCCTAGATCATACTCTAAGTATGGGTTCCAATCGGTATCGCTAGTGCCAGTAATTGGGTAGCCTGCCAATTAAAAGAATTATACAATCAACAATTTATTTCTTAAAATAATTAATTAAAATAACCGATAAATAATTTTAAATAGTTAATTACCCTTAATCGGTAAGCCCCATAAACATGCAACATCTTCCAACGTTATTGTTACTTCACCGACTGGTAGATGAAACGTATTTGTCTCCGGCCTCCACCTCTCAACCAGAGCAGTAATCAAATACGGATCAAGTTTGCAATCATTAAGACGAGCAATTTGGTATAATCCTAAATTCTTTAAAGCATCGTCCATCCGACTGTTGTAAGCAATAGTAGGACGGTGCCTATTTAACTGGAGTGGTTTTACATTAGGCTGCCAAAAAAAATTAAACCATTATAACTCCTTCAAATATTTCATATAATGTTTATTTCAAACAAATAATTAATAAATTTAACAAAAATTACCGTATCACGAACTGTCCATGCTCTGTGATACTGTGGTGGTAATTTCAACAGCTCCGGATAATTCGGATTATCCATTCACCCTGTTAGAAAATTTAACTATATGTAAGTCCGACCTAAATTAACTACATACCATACTATTGAACTACATATTATTAAAAAAAATTATTTTAACCATACACAAATTTATATTATATTATACCAAATAATAAACTTCACATTTATCTAATTTTACACAAATTATACTACATAACACTAAAATACACAAATTTATACTACATTATACTAAACTACAAATTACACAAATTAAACTACATAACACAAATTAAACTACATAACACTAAATTAAACTACATAACACAAATTACACAAATTTATAGTAAATTACACAAATTAAACTAATTATACTACATAACACAAATTACACTAAATTTAACTCTATTACACAAATTAAACTAATTATACTACATAACACAAATTACACTAAATTATACAAATTAATACTACAATTACACTAAATTGAAGCCAATTGCTAATTCAACACTAAATTACACAAAAAATACTAAATATACTAAACAAATTCAATTAAATGAGTTATTTTATTTAATTCGGCCAAAATTAAAAAATATAGAAAAAATCAGATTTTTACCTTGTTAAAATAGTAGATCGAAAGAGTTTCCAACTCGCTTGGACAATCCGAGAATTTTGAAATAATTGAATGGAAAAATGATAGAATATTTGAAAAGAATAAAAAAAAACGGTTTGGGAGAGAAGAGGAGAAGGAGAAGGAGAAGAGAAGGAGACGGAGAGGAAAGATGGAGACAGAGTGGGTATGCGTCGGATTAAATTTGGAAAATAAGCCTCCACCGGTTCCCCAAACCGGTGGAGCAAATATTTCGGATTTTCTGTGGCGGACTCTATGCTGGGTGGAAAACTGGTGTTAAATTAGGTCCACCGGATGCCCAATCCGGTGTAGACCGGGGGTCTCAAGCTCCACCGGATACGGAATCCGGTGGAGGCTATTTTTGAAAAAAAACTCCCCTGTTAGCTGTTTTATGTGATTTTTGGGTTATAATTACTAAATAAAAAAAAAATCAACATTTAACGCCACAACAATTTGAATCCTGATTGCCTGTGGCATCTGGCACCTACTGGCATGTGCATGTGAGTGCGGCACATCACTGACAATTCAGAAATAATTCCGAGAATAAAACCCATAAATTATTCGATCTCTGGAGCCTGGACGTTATTTAATGAATGTGGTCCCATATTTAATGTTATCCATAGAGAACATACCGACACAGTTAAGATTTTTATTTTGAGATAATATTTATTATAACCACAAAAAATATAAATAGTGTGGTAAAAAAAGAAAGTAATATGATAAACTAATAATTAATTCATTATAATGTATGTGTTTTTTAAATCTTGATTTAGTAAACAATATACTTAAAAAATATAAATTTTATCAGAACAATCATTTGCAAAAAATTCTAAGTTTTCAAATATGGATCGGTATCCGTACTGTTTTCAACCCTACCAAGAGGTGTGCTAAACTAATAATTTTGTACTTGTGATTCTTTTATATAAAAAGGACCAATTAAATTGGTTTGCTATTTTTTTTATTAATGATGTTTTATAAAAAATATATTTGAGAGAGATCTGTTATCTGTAGAGGGACTTATTTTCCGGAGCGTAAATTACAAAGTTTTCATCTAATATAATTCGTTTCACATAAGAATCCCCTATAAATTTTAGAATTTATATAATTCATGACTTCGTTTGTTAAGTGTTTTTTTATTTTTATTTTGTTAAACTCTTGAACTGTCAAGTATTTTTTTCGCAAAGCAGATCTAGACTGATGATTACGATCATGTTAATATCACTATTAAAAAAAAATTAAACAATAAATGCATTGCCTCATGAACATGCAAGAAAATTATACATCAGAGCGCAACCAAAATTTTCAGCAAGATGTTGCAAAATTTTAGAATGATATACAGTAGTATAATTATTTAAAATATATATTTTATTATTTTTTTAGAAAAGTATATAAATTGACGGATATTTTGGGGTACATTTTAAGGCGAGGCATAATATTCTATATTTTTCAAAATCTCCAGTATAGTTTCATAATTTTCTAATTTTTTTTAGAAAAGTATAAAAATAGAAATATTTTTTCTTCTGATTCTCTGTGGCTTTGTTACTCGTCACTGCTATACAATAACCTAATATAAAACCAGTGTTTTAAAATTCGGTTCTCATTCGGTATGCGGAAGGCCACCGCATACCACATATACAGTATGCGGCCGCATATGCTGATTTTTATTCGGATTTATATATACGGATTTTAAATGAGAATTCGTATGTATAAACAAGCATATGGTAATATGTGGCATGACTCACTGTTAATATAATCTAAACCAGTAATATGTAGTATAAATCACTATTAATATACTTTAAACCGGTATTTTATCACTATTAATATACTCTAAACCGGTAATATACTCTAAACTTCATATTCGGACCGAATATAAATTTTCTGTTCGGATTGCAACCGAATAGGAATATTCGGCCGAATATACTGAATTTTAAATCACAGTATAAAACTAATTCATAAACTTTTCAAGTAACTTACATTAGTCAAACATAACTGTACTGCCATCTATACAACTTCCTTTTGAGGTGTAAGGTTGACTTGTTTGGTTGGCTGGTTTGTTGGTTTCATATACTTTTGGAAAGAAAATAATACAAAAGTGGTTGAGGAGCCGGTTCATGATGGAAAAAAAAAAAATGGGTAAAAAATGGTTAGAATTTGTGCTTGAAAACAGTTGAACTTAACAAAGAAAACTAATAAGAAAAAAGTTGTAACATGTTCAACCAAAAAAAGGAACCTTTTACATCATGGCATTGCATGAGTCTACTATATTTCAAACTGCCTCTTTTTAAATTAATTGTTAGCTAATCTGTACTATGGTTGACTTGAACTATATATTTCACATGAGGAATTAATTAAAATATAAAATTGATAAAGACATTAATTAATAAATATGCCTATGTTCAAGATGTATTAATTTATTTAAAGAGTTAATTATAGATATTAGATAACAAGTTTTGTTGGATCAGCCACCTACCTGTAATGTATATTAACTAATTAAATTTGTTTGCTTGATGTTAGACACCTGGCCATTATTTTAAATCAACAAATAAATGAGGCAAGTTGGAAATGGCAAGCACGAGGGATTTCTCTCTCTCTCTCTTCTAAATCTACTTATTTGCAATTAAAAAATGCAAAATTAACTGCATATAATTTGGAGGATTAATAAAAAAAATTGTTATCAACTTTTAAATTAAAATTTTATGTAAAAAGTTGCTTTACTGTTTTCTGGTCTGGTCTCATAACTCTCGAACCAGTCAATTTTTCTTTTTCTTTTCTCAGTATCTTTGTTTTGCTTTTTCTTGAGTACTTTAGAATGATTTTTATTCACTCAGAAAAAAAAAAATTTCCCCTCATTTAGACTCTCTTAGATTATTCCGGATGACAGGGCCATGTACCAACGGTCCATAACAAAAACAGGTTTCGGACTATGAATAAGCTCGGCCTTGGACCTCTAACCCGGGCCAGGCCGAAGTCATGAAGAAAGTCCAGGCCGAAACTGACCCCCGGAGCACCATGAATAGTTTAGGCCGAGAACTGCTCAGGCCGGGCTCCCATGCCGTGACCGGGCGAGATGAGCAGGGATCTGCCAAATGTAGGCCTGGCAAGGCCCAAAAATGATACGCCCGAACTAGGCCCCACCTGGCACCAGCCTAGAATGGCCCAGTTCGGCCTCAGCTTACACTCACCGTAACTGTCTCCGTCGACAGTAAACACCGTGTTATTATCGTCCGTACGGACAACCAGGACTATTTAAGGCGATGAACTCAATTTATTAGGGGTTGGACCCTGAACACACTTACTGAGGTATGATAGATTAGAGTTAAATACCTCACACACACACACACCGCATTTATAGCACGGCACTCCATCCATCAATCTCGGCCCGCAGCCCCGAAGCGGGACAAGCCCAGTAGAAAAGAGATCCAGCAGTACGGCCCACTCCTACCTGGACGGAATGTATCACAGGACAAAAGAAAGTAGCAAACCTCTTTCCTTTATCATATATCTAGAAGGTTAATCTAAATAGTATCTGTAGTAATGTCAAATTAATCGTGATTAAATAAATCACAAAGAGAAAATTAGTCAAGATATGCTCATTGGCAGAAGACTCAATCAGAAAAGGTATGGGAAAGCTTGGACACTAGAAACACAAAGAGAGAGAGAGAGAGAGAGAAAAAAAAAAGGAAAAAAGAAAAACTTGGCTCCTACTTTTAAAGATTTTCTGTGGCAACATCTCGTCTGGTTTATAAGAAAAATAACAAATTACATATATTAAAACTTACATCGTGTTTGATTGTGGAGCAAGAAGTAGAATAAACCACACTTAAAATTATTAAATGAAGTGTGAAATTAAAATAAGATGAAGTTGTAACCGACTAACTTCAACTTATTTTCATTTTCTGTTTTTTCTCTTCTTATTAATGGATAGTTTAAGTCATGGTTTAAATTGTCAAACCAGATGAAAATAAAATTAAACTAAAATAAACAACTTAATTATTCTTAATTTAAATAACAATCAAATATGATCTTAATTAATTACTTCAGTTTACTCTAAGAAATAAATTACAAACGTATCTGAAATAGCAAGCCATATCCATATTTTTTGCTATTATATATCTTTTTCCAGTGCTTGTACCTAAATACCAATCTCTTGACAAAGAATATGAAGAATAATATTGAAGGAGAATTATAGAACTAGAACGCCTTTTTTATTTTTATAAAAAGAAGGAAAACGACAAAGTTGCTCTTGATTAACCGAATCCTATAATGAAATTATAAAATACTTCCACAACTATCCCTATAAAATTATAAAATTGAAATAATGTTGTCCTTCAAGACAAGTTCTCAAGAAAATAATATGTGTTCTCAAGCAAATGGAGATTAAAAATAAAATAAGTGGAGTTTTCTTTTTTCTTTTAAATAATTTGGAAATATATTGAAAGGTCAAGTAAAATAAACCCTTAAAACAAAGGAGTCAATTATACTCTCTTGATAGAAGTAGGTAAGATGATTGCTTTGTATCTTTATATAAGAATTCATTTAGAAAAGAAATGATATAATAGTTTTATGCAGTTAAATATTGTTTTTTTTTTTAAAGATATATTGATATCCATTCATATCTTTAAAACGATCAAATACATCAAATAAAACCCCAAATCTTTTCTTGCTCTATAGCTCCCCTTTAACAATGCTTAATCCACAACCTTTTGTGTGTTTATGTGGGAACCAAATCTGCTGAAATTCTTGGTAGGATTTCAGGACCCTGTAATCTCCATTCTCTCTCTATCTCTCATCTCTCCTATTTCTCTCCCCTCAAAGATTTGAGGAAAGATAAAGAGGAGAGAGATAAGAAGAGAATGAGATTACAGGAGCTTGAAATTCTTAATGAGAATTTCTGCGGATGTGAATTCGTGTGTGTCTGTGTATGTGTGTGGAGATATGAGGTATAATTTGATTTTTTTGTTGAAGAATAATTTTATTTGATTATCATTTAAGGTTTTGTTATGGTTTTCAAAACTAATCAGAAATAGTGACTATCCAAAATCCTACTCTTATTTGTGGTTATGATTATATGAGGATAAAAATTAAGTCAATTCAAACAAAATTGGAGGTCAATTCATAGTTGATAAAAAAAAAAAGCTAGAATTCCTTAGCCACAGATTTTGGTTGTTGAAATTTGAAGAGTATAGTCAAGAAAACACAAAAAAAGGGAAAAGTTGGAAGACAGCCTATTCATATTACTTTTGAATTAGGCAAAAAGCTGAAATAGAACTTATGCACATTTTGAATTTGAACACTCAAAAGAGTGGTCCTCCTTTGAAAACAGAGAGCAAAGACAGCAAAAGGAGTCAATAAAGGTTTAAACTTAAAAAAGCATTTGGAGAGAGAAAAAAAAATGTAACACTAGCGGGATATAATTTTGAGTGAGTCTATGTTATTATGCATATCACGATTTAATCTGTAATACGGATTAATATTTTAGTTTATAAAATTCTAACGGTCGATCCGAACCATTCAAAATGATTCTCATATGAATATGTACTTGCAGACCAAATTATATATTTTTTAGAATTTTTTTTCTATTTTTTAAGATAAGTAGAAAATCATTTAATCCTTAATACAGATCAATATTTTAGTTTACAAAATTCTAACGGTCAATCCGAACCATTCAAAATGATTCTCATATGAATATGTACTTGCAGACCAAATTTAATATTTTTTGAAATTTTTTTACTATTTTTTAAGATAAGTAGAAAATCACTGTTTTTGAATGGTCTATAATTTTCAGATGAAGTGATTTTTTACCTATCTTAAAAAATAGTAAAAAAGATATAAAAAAATATAAAATTAGGCCTGCAATTAGATATTCATGTGGAGATCATGTTGAACGGTTCGGATCGACCATTAATATTTTGGAAACGGAAATTTTGACTCGTATTACACAGCAACATGTGATATGCATAGTACCATAGACTCACTCTATAATTTTTATATTAACCAATTTATTGAAGTATACTAGTAACGGATCATACGATATTAAAATCATAGAAAATATTTTAATTATTATTATTTTCTATAATGCAAATATGTTGTCTATCAGTTTATCAATTTTGATGTAATTTGAAAATTGAAAGGCTCGTTCATCATTTTTTTTAAAGTTAACAATTTGATTTATCAATATTTGCTAAATGATTTTCAAATTGCATCAAAATGGATAAAAAAAATTATTTAAACAGTAATCTACAGACAACATAGCTATATTTTTATTTTGTTTTTTCTCATCTTTAAAAATTTAGCAATTTTCCTTGTCATCCGCCTCATTAACCTCTCACGAATTCGTTTATATTCTTCAAATCTCCTCGGACACCGGTACCCTTTGCCTCCGCAAAAATATATTTTAAAAATTTAAAATTAAAATAATATCAATATAAAATGAGTTGAAGTAGGGTGTTTTTTAGTTCGGCCCTCTCTGGATTCAACTCAAAAACTATTAAATGGACTTTAAACGACAAATTTAAACTGTTGAAATTCTTTTATCTTACGAGTGATGTCTCTATATGTGAAAATACGTCATATAGAGTTAAGTGGTCAAAATATGTTAAAAAAATGAATGTATTAAAATTAACTTATAAACCTTCTAATTTTAACAGCTTGACTTTATACTAAATTAATTCAAAAAATTTAAATTTTCACATATAGATGTATCATTCGTAAGGTAGAAAAATTTTAACATTTAGATTTGTCTTTTGAAATTAATCCAATAAATTTTAGAATTGAGTTCACAAAGAAATTTAATGAACTTAAGAACACTCAAGTTATACTCATATAAAATTATATAAAGTTATTTTTTTAATATAAACAAGTATTTTATTTCGAACACATTAAACTTTGAGATATATATATAATAATATAATATAATGATAAACAATCCGATTAACTGCATTGCAATTCAACAAAGAAATACACATAGTTGGATTGTTTTATATTATATTGCACGTTAGTTATATTTAGGGGGCACATACAAGATTTTTATAGGAAATGAATTATCGAATTCAATTTAAATAATTAATTTATTTCAAACTCATTAAATAGTCAAGTATTAAATAAAACATGATTAATAAACGATAAAATAATACTCTTTTATTTAATTAAAAACAACAAAAATAGTATCATTTTACATATTGAAAGACAACAATAAAATATGACAAAATACTTGATAGTTAAGTCGATGAAAAAAGCTTTCCTTTGCGGACCGTAATTTAGAAACTTTAGATTTTTTTTCATTATCTACATTATTAAACAATTTTTTTATTTTCTAATAAATGTTGAAAGTCAAACCATCTAATTATTTAACATCCACAATAAATATTTTTCCATTTGAGTTTCGAACATACAATCTCCCACATAAAGGCCACTGTACGCTCACAAATCTCTCTCTTTCTAAATTTTAGATAGTCGCTCATCAATATGACTGCGCACCAAATAAAAAAAAATACAAAAAATATGACTGGATACTATATAGTTAAGTTGATGAAGAGAGCTTTTCTCTACGAGAACTTTATAATTTCGAATCTTTGTATAATTCTTTCATCATCTACACCATTAAACAAATATCTCTTAATGAAAATATGTCTTAAATTCAATCGCACAGTTCAATTCAAGTTCTCCATTGCGTAAAGCTGTCTGAACCACATGATTTTGATCATGGATTGCCATCTAGCTGTTATTAATTATTATAAAATTTTCATTTAGTACGAGAATTTAATAATTTAAGTAATTTATTTACAAATTTAGAAACGATCAAAAAAATTCTATGCTGGCCCAAAACTTGTATTTGGAAAATTTTGTTAATGGTCGTTGTCAAAAGTACCCAATTGATGCACTATAATTGAACGCGTCATAGAATTTTATTTTTTCAAAACATATAATAATAACAACACGATTAATCACATTACAATTCTTTGCACAAATTTTTGGATTATTTTATAAATTTATTAGACACAAGTAAAATTAAAGTGTGCTATGCTCATCGAAACATCAACTTGGTGAGCATAATAACTTACAAATTACTCCGTTAATCTTCGTGCGGAAGCGGATCTTGCGAGCGTAGCAATATCACTGGTTCTGCAAGGAATCACAAGCCGAAGCTGGAAGCCCTGCGTTTTTCATAGCCTAAAACATTCTTGTTTTAACAAGTGCTTCTTGGAGCTCTCTATCTTTTATATCTATTTTGGTAGTCACTATTCATATGTTTTTCTTCTGATAGAAGAGAGATAAGGATAGAGTTTATATAATATTAATGCACATTTTCATGAAGAGTCTGCACCCTTTCATAACGGGTCACCTTTTGGATTCGGGTTTCCCATAATGGGTGTACCAATTAATAAATCCAACAATAACTATAAAATCTATCTTATTGACTTCAAACAACAAATTAAAACTGTTCAAACCGATATACATCACGAGTAATGCATGTAGATGAAAAAAATTGAAAATTTTGAACATATTTTGTACAAAATCAAGCAGTAAAAAAAATAAACAATGAAGTTTTATAAATTATTTTAATGCATTCATTTTTTATCATTTTTAACCACTTGACTTTACACTAAATGAATTTGAAAATTTAAATTTTTTTACATGTATACACATAACTTATAAAATAAATTAGTTTCAACAATTTAGATTCATCATTTACAAATTAATCAGATAAATTTTGAAAATTTATGGAAATTTATGTTCCCCAAATATTTTTGATCTAGCTTTACTCTATTAGACAATATATATATATTTTAAATAAAATGAAAAATATGTATTACAAAAGTAATCTAATCTCAGATCCCATCCAAAACGTGAGATATATACACAAAATCCACACTGTTAATCCCAATTGTGAAACCTGATCTGTCCCTTCAAATCAGTCCGCCTGTTTACAATGAGTGAGGGGATCTGGTCTTGGCTAAAGTCTTTTCGCTTTCCAGTCCACTGTCCTCATATTCATTCAATGCACGCTCCACCATCCCGCATTCACGCTCACGCGCCTTCTCTAATTATTAGCGATTTTCCTCTTTCTCAATTCTCACTACTTATTCTGACAGCTCTTTACCCGCGTATCCGTAGTAGAATTTTCACTGAAATAGTCGCTGTTGCTGTGGGGCCCCCAAGTCAACTTTCAGGTCAGAAATGCGAAACAGCGTAAAGTTGTTCCGACTTCGGTCACATATTATATTACTACTGTTGTTTTATTTAGTAAATTTAGGTGAGGTGATGATGTTAAATTGTTAATAAAAAATATATATATATTATAAAGTAATTGTTTCATCTTACCACGTAAGGAAAATCAAATGCCGTGTGGGGGAAAAAAAATTAAAGTTAATAAGATTGTTAGGTACCTCACGCAAAATTTGGCAAGAGATATTCTGATAAGTAATGTTCTGTAATCCCCACGAAATCACCTTTCCATCCGTGCAATCCTTTGACCGTTGACCCCACGAAAACGAACCTCCCTTTCTTTGTCACCATTCATGATTCATTCAGTTCTCATCCCCACCACTAATCTAATCCCCCATTTCCTCCGTCAAACACCCTTAAACTTACTAATTAACTACAATTCCAATAATTAAAAACAAATCAACAAAGCGAGCTCGCATCCTATCCCACGTCACTATAATCTCTTCCTTTGACGAGATGTGCTTCCTCAATCTTCCCCCACTTGCTACTTCTACGTTGACTCAATTTCTGAGATCCTTGCCCCTTAAGTTAATGCCACGTCAGTAGTGAATGAAATTTGTAAAGTTTCAAGGTTTAGCTTATTTTCAGGTTTGACTGCTCATTTCTTTCCCTTTTAAAAGCCTATACTCCATTTGTCTACCTTTCCCTTTCTACACACTCTTCTCTTCTCCGAGTAATAGTTCCCATCGATCCAACAAAATTTCCACAAAAAGAATAAACCATGGGAAAGGAACAAAGATTGAGCACACCCCTAGCGGTGAAAATCCCGAGCTTCTTCAGATGCCCGATCTCACTAGACGTGATGCGCTCTCCGGTGAGTCTCAGCACCGGCGTCACCTACGATCGTACTTCAATCCAACGGTGGATCGACTCTGGCAACAACACCTGTCCCGCCACCATGCAACCGCTCCCCTCCACCGATCTCGTTCCGAATCTAACCCTTCAGCGGCTCATACGCCTCTGGTGCTCCGAGTCCACCGTAGATTCCACCGCCGTGACTGGGTGTAATAATTCCGCCCGGAGAATTGCCGGAAACCTCGTAAAAGAGATCTTCAGTTCAACTGATCCTGCAGCTACTCTACAAAAGCTAGCTGATTTCTTCTCAGATGACGACGTCGACGAGTTTGAGAAAAACGATCTGATAAATGCTGGTGCATGCATCGCAGCCATACAATCAGCAATGAAGAGAAAGAGTGCTAACGTGGAGACGCTAGAGGCCTCGATTAGTGTTCTAGCGCTTATTGTACAATCAGAGTCAATCGAAGAGGGAAACAAAAAGAAAGTTCTTTTGGAACTCTCATCAGACCTAGAAACTCTCGTCTCCTGTTTAGTTAAAGTGCTAAGCGAGGCGACTGTGGTGGAGTCAAGAATCAATGCTGCCAGAATTCTCCAATCAGTGCTCGCCGTGTCGGATTCACACACGAGAAATCTCATCTCTGAGGTACCACATATGATCCCTGAATTGATACGTCTGATCGGACCGAGTGATGTAAAGGGTACAACAGAGCAATCGGCAGTTAGTTTAGGGGTGGCGTGTCTAGCCGGAATTTGCATTGTGCGCAAGGCCCGGTTGGAAATGGTGCGTCTTGGTGTGGTCCCTGCTGTGGCACGAGTGCTGACAGCAGAGATTGACGTGACAGTGACAGAGCGTTCACTGAAAATAATGGAGGCGGTGGCTGGCTGTGCTGAAGGCCGTGTGGCATTGTGTGAAAATGGCGCCACGGCAGTTAAGGCTGTGGCGAACAAAATGTTGAAGGGGGGTAAAGGTGGGGCCGAGTCGGCAGTGGCTACTCTTTGGGCGGTGTGCATTAAATGCAAAGACCGCAGAGCAGTCGAGGTGTTGGCCGGAGTTGAAGGGGTTCTAACAAGGCTCTTGCTTTTAATGCAGAGCTGCTGTGCACCGGGCGCAAGACAGATGGCCGGAGAATTGATTAAGATTTTCAAGGTGAATGCGAAGAATTGTTTGGCCGGGTACGAGTCCAAGACGACTCATATCATGCCATTTTGATTTTGACATTGAATTTGAGATGGCAATTTCGGGGTTATTTTTTTTTTTTTAATTTCTCATATAAATGGGTCCTTTTTCGGAGTTTGGGATGAGTAAAGGGGAAAATTTTGTAAATGCTTATAGAAGAGTTTAAAGAGAAATTAAGAATAGGTAGAAATTTTAGTGAAATTCTTTTTGCATTCCAATTAGTATGTTTTGTAGGCGTTCACTTGTTCATCATGCAGCAGTTTATGGAATTGAAATCCTTGGAAGAAAAAAAAATTCAAGCATTTATGTTATACACCATGCCATGATAGTCAAATATTTTAATAAAAAGTAGTAGAAGTTTCCACTATTCACATCCCGAGATGTACCAGAGATACCGGTACAGTGGGCCCGTATTATAATTGAGCATTGACTAGACAGGCCAATAAGAGAGCATTTTTTCAACAAACGAACCTAGTAGTAAACAAATCACCAACGACTACTACTGGGACTGGGATTCACCCAATTATTTTGACAAATCGTATAAAGACTACAGCCACTGAATAAAAAAAATAATTGCTACTTTATATTAGTTTATTTTTAAAGAGGATTCCAGCTAAGACTAGGAACCAAACAAAATAACAAAATACCAAGGGCCGAAATGTGAGAACATCAGGCCGACCACACGCCGACTTACAAATTTGACCTGTTTTATTATTTTAATATGATATATATACCTGCTAATTAAAAAGATTTAGTTATATATTACTCTGTAAAGACTTCTTACTTGAGATTCATTTCGACAAGTAAAATTTGTGTGCTCAAATTATTAGATTAGTTTTGTTGGACGAAATAGTTTACTTATTTTGTTTATTTGATCTTATTCGAGATTTTTTTTTTGAGAAAAATTTGATGTTATTCTATTTAAAATTAATAATCTATTATTTTCGATTATGGTTGAGTTTTTAAAAATAAAAATTAAATAAACTAAATAAATCAAATTGTTAGTAAATTTTTATTTTTGGGTTGTAGTATTAATACATAAATTATAAAGTTAATACATGTATTTTTTAGGGATGATTTCATGTATACAACTCGGATTTTTTTAAATTACGTATATCTCCTCTAAACTTCATAATATCATATTTGCCCTTCTAAATTTTTAAAACTCACAAATTTACTCATTTTTTTGTCTGTTTGATTAAAACTCATTTTATTTATAAAATACCCATTTTACTCTTTTTAAAAATATAACAAATATTTAGCATGATAAGAAAAATATCAGTATTAAAATTGACCGATATCCGAGAGAAAATAGTTCATTTCAATACTTGTGACACATACACATGTGTATACCTAAATGTCACTGTGTATATGTCAGGAGTAGGTAAATGAGCCATTTGCCCACGGACACTGACTAATTAGAGAACTGACATTTTCTTAAATAGGTTACATACTTTTTATGGTTTTTAATAAAGTATCATATTGGTGTTTTATAAATTTAAGATGAGTTTTAATAGAAAACAGATTAAAATGGATAAATTTTGCGAGGCTTTAAAGTTTTGAAGCTTTTAAGAGGTATACTTGAAATTGTGCATATTGATATCTGTTAACTGATTTTATTTTTCTAACCAAGTTATAATATCTAGTTACTGTACATTCAAAGGTCAAAAAGTTGTAGATAGTATTTTGAAACTTCCATACTTTATAGAAAATAATACTTTGGGAGGTGATGCAACTTTTTAAAGGATATAAATGAAAAAAAGCAACTAAAAGTGCAAAGAAGAAAGGAAGCGTAGTCTATTTTGTTTCATAGAAAACTAGGGATCTTAGCTTACTTTGAAAAAGAGAGGAGAGAGGGGAAGATGGATAATAAATGAAAGGACTGAAGAGCGTAGAAACCGCCGCATAAAGTGTCGATATGTTATGATGATATATATTTTTAATGTAATATCTTTTTTATATCCTAACAGGGAAAGAGAATATTGGAATAAAGTAGGAGGGGAGGGACTAGGGAAGAAAGGGAGAAGATGAGAGGGTTTTTTTTTTTAATTTAGAAATTATAACCTAAAAATCAAATAAATCAGCCAATGGATAAAAAATCAATAAAAATGCCATACACCGGTTTTTCAAACCGGTGTGGAATTAAAGCCCTCTTCTGCACTAGATTCCTAATCCGGTGCAGCAAATTCCTGCTCTGCCACAGTGCCACACGGGAGTCTACACAAGAAATAGCCACACTGGTTTTCCAATCCGGTGCGGGGAAAAAAAGAAAGGAGGAGAGGAGAGGAGACAGAGACGCGATTCGAGGGGAAAAAATTCAACCCATGCCGCACCGGATTCCCAACCCGGTGCAGGGCTTTTTGTGGATTTTCTGTGGCAAGTCCACAGCCTGGTGGGAAAATGGGTCAACTGGGTTAGAAATTTGCTGCACCGGTTTCGGGGTCCGGTGCAGAAGAGGGCTTTAATTCCACATCGGTTTGGGAAACCGGTGTAGGCCATTTTTATTGATTTTTTACCCCATTGGCTGGTTTATTTGATTTTTAGGTTATAATTTCTAAATAAAAAAAAAAAAATCAGATGAGAGGGTTGAAATAATGAAAATTAAATAGCGGTGCTTTGAATATTCGCTCAGCTTGGACAAAACTTAATTATTGCAACTGTTTTAATCCATCATTCATTGGCTGGTATTGCTTTCTCAGATTGACTATGTTTTGGTATTTACTGTACACTGTTGGGTTCTCTTTAATTTAAAGACTGAAAATAACTGGTACACCTCAATTCTCAGATTGACGATGTTTTGGTATTTACTGTACACTGTTGGGTTCTCTTTAATTTAAAGACTGAAAATAACTGGTGCACCTCACATAGATAGAGATGGGAGTGTTGAGTTGTGAGCTAAGAATTTGTTTTATTCTGTGCTCAAATTTTTATTTTTAAAAATTAAATAGTTGATTCGAACAGTTGAACAAGACATTTATATTGAAATATGTTTGGAGACCAAATTTTATATTTTTTGAATTTTTTTGCTATTTTTTTCTAAATATTTCAAAAGCACTATTTTTTAATGGTTCTGAATCATTTAGATACAACGGTTTTCTATCTATCTTAAAAAATAGTAAAAAAATTTCAAAAAATGTAAAATTTAGTCTCCAAGCACATTTTAATATGGACATCTTGTTGAGCGGTTCGGATCGACTATTTGATCTTTGAAAACAGAGATATGAGTGTGAAGTAAAACAAGATTCTTATTTCACAACTCACCATAGCTCATCTCTCTCTATATATAAACTGGCGTATCTGGTATAATTTATTTATTGAATTATTTTATAATTAATTGGTTAATAATTCTCCCAAAGAAAAGAATTTTCGAATTTTATCCTCCTCTTTCTTTATAATTTTTTTTGTTGGAGATGAATTTCAAACTTTTTTTTTCTTAAAAAAAAATGAAGATTTAGACACTCAAATTAAAGATCTCATATTCAGATTTTAAACATGTGTCCTTCTTGTCACTGGATTGAAAACTAGTTTTTCAGATAGAATTTTCAACTTATACATTTCATACTAAAAATATTATTTTAGTTCATTTTGCTAAGAGTGATTTTCGAAAATGTTCATCTCTAACAAAATATCTCGAATTTGTCAATACATTTATTTTTATAACATATAATGATAATTTTTTATTCAACATTAATGTATCATATAGTATATTTTAGCTAGAGGCTTTATTAACATCTTAAATTATATCAACAACAATTCTATTTAGATTACTTTTTAATCACCATGGGTATCATGGTTCATGGACTAAGCTTTTATCGATCGATTTATAAACTACACGAATTGAAGTATGAAGTGTGACGGGTTCTAAGTTGATAAAATTTTATAGTATAATCGGATAATAAATTATTCAGTTGTATTAATAACGGTATGTGTTCGTCAGAAAGATGGGCCAGATGCCATTAGACATTGAATCGAGTTGAGGATAATTTTGTATTTTCATTAAAATTATGGGTATACTTACAATTTTAAATATGATTAATTTAACTAAGAAAATTTTATCAAATAAATTTATTGTAACTTAATTTTCTTGTTGATTAATAAAATTTCATGAAAATTAATTAATTTAAATAATGTCCATATAAGACATGACAAAGTATTAGTACATATAATTAAAAAAAAATTACAAAGATAGAATAATGAAAACAAATCTGTAAGCAATTAATCAGTTCATGACGATTTAGTCACAGTCTATAAGCAATTAATCAGTTGTTTAAACTATTTTTTACAACACTGAAACTATTTACTTCACATCGATAACATGCCAACCAAAGAATGCATCTATACTCGAAAGTTTTTAGGGAATTTCAGGGCTAAATTTTTCGCATTTTTTTCTTTTATTCTAATTTTTGTTTTTCACTCATCATCGCTGTAAATATAAATATATGTAAACTCTATTTATTAATTCAATGACAAGTTATTTATCTCCATGTCATTATCATCCAAAAAATTGTAAAATTTTCATGCAATTCTTCCCCTCTTTTTTAACATTTTATATTATATTATTTTATTACACAATCCCTAAGAAAAAATTAAACTTTTCTTCTTTATATTATATTATTTTATTACACAGTACCTAAGAAAAAAATTAAATTTGTCTTCTTTATTTTCTCGAGGTTTTGACTTGGAAGTGTGTATTAAATACTTGGCGTATAAATTTCGCCAATTCCTAGGCGGAAGTGACTCGTTACTTCGTTAGCAATTTAAGTCAATAGCTCTGTACAAATTGACCACGTAACAGCAAAAACTAGGCTGCCTCGATTTCATACCCCATAACCCCATAATTTGGGATCGTTGAGTATTTCCATACTTTCTGAATCATCTACTTGCATTGAATCTTTGATTAATTCCTTTTTCGTGTTCTTTTAGTTAAGGTTTAGGATTTAGGGTTTAGGGTTTAGGGTTTAGGGTTTGATTAATTTTCTTGTTGATTAACTCGAGTTATTAGCGAGTGAAATTCGAATTGATTTCAAACCAAGTTTCGAGTCGTGAGTTTTTTGTGCATCCCTAGCTGAATTCAACGGCTAGTAACAGGAGCTTTAACGCAACCTCGTAGCTTGCAGATAGAGAAGAGTCAGGATAATTAACAGGACAAGAAAAAAATTTGAATCATAATATTGTAATTATTTTGAATATTAAGTATTTTTTAATAAATTTTTTTTTGAAAAATCTTAGAAAATCAAGCACATTTTGAAGAAAAATTTCCGGAAT
>CAXKVW010001609.1:0-43984 GCA_964058825.1 Carex arenaria
AAATATATACTCTTTTAAATAAAAAAAAAACAAACATGAAAAAATATGAATCATTTCAATCGGTCAAAATGTAATAGCAGAAAGTTTCAGTATAATAGACTATACATTTTAACCTTAGTTACACTTTAGACTCAGATTATAGGTATACAATCATATTGCGTAGTATTATTAGGTATCGATTCACATGAATAGTGTCTTAAGATCTAATAATTTTACTTAGTCTAGGTAGGGTTTGTTGTTTAATTGGGGGTTTGTTTGTGTGTTATCTTAAAGTAATTAATTAAAAGGTAAATTAAAATACAATCGGAGTTGTAACAAGTTTTAATGCGGTGGCACTACAAGTGATCGGAAGAGTATAAGGATTCTCTAGGGTTCAGGACGACCACTGAGTCTAATATAATGATATGTTCATGTACTGATCCAACCCGCATACAGCACTGTCACTACCGCATGCGACCTAAATCTTACTCGCAAGCTACTCTGCATGCGATACTATCATTACCCGCAGGGCGCCATGGTATTATGTTATGTGTTGTGTTTAAGTTTTCCAATCTCTCGATTGGCATTTGGGTTACCAAGACTAAAGTATTTTAAGTACGAAATTATATTATTTCCTTATACTGCCCCGTAGTTGAAAATCTCAAATTCCTATACAATTTCTATTGTGAATCCGGCTAAGTAAACCTAACCTAAGGTGTTTTCTATCCTACCTCGCCAACGGAGCCCCCTGGATTCTAACCCTAGTCTTTGAACCGCTGCCAAGCCTTCTTAGCCGGAGTTTAACCATTATATTTTATCCTTCTCACACAAGGATCTATCAGATCTCCCATATTGGTATTTAGAAGTCATTGACATATAATAGACGGAACTATATATGCTCGAATAGGATTAAAAAGAAATTAAAATGCAATAGAAATACACACAACATAATATAAACAAAATCAATATATTATTAAACGAATCATAGTTCAATCTCTCATTCTAGAGATGAGAGGTTCATCTCCTTGGAGTCATGACAAGAGAAAAGAAAAATAAAGAGAACATAGATTACAACTCTATTGAGAAGAAGAACCTTGACTTCTTATATGACGCCTCATTGCCTTAGCTTACAAGGGCTTCGCCTCTCTCCCTAGAGCTCTAACCTAGCTTATCTATCCTAATCGGTGAGGAATTCGTGGCTATAGTGTCGGAGTTAATCACATATAAACACGCACACCGAATTCCGAATGCGCCTAAGGATTGCGTATGGGTGATTCTTCTATCGCATAGATACAAACGAGAGATTATGCGTTCCGAATACACCTAAGGATTGCATCGAATCCCAAATTAAAATAAAGTGGTGGGACTTATTTTACGTCCTCTTCTAATAATTAGTATTTTTGGATTTTGGTTTGTGACCTATTTTGCGTCCTCTTCTCTTAACTATAGTTGCATTTATTATGAATACACACAAGAGTTTAGATTTATTATACATCTAAAAACTTATCTTTTATATTTTACCAAAATTTTGGGTTCAAAATAATAAGATATAGTTTGAAATATTCCCAACTTTAAGAAAGCTTTACTTACGTTATGCATAAGAAAAATTATCTTTCAAAAATTTATTTTCAAATCATATGTTATTAGTCATAATTTTTCTAATTCTCAAATTTCAACCAAGTGTCTTAGAGACTGTTCTACTTTTTCATGTAGGAATTGCCTCAACAATTTTGTTTAAATTTTCTTTCTTTTGAAAAATTAAAAAAAAATTATGTGTGTTTTTATGAAAGACTCGATCTAAATCATACTTTATGCAATCTCGAACAATTAAGTTCCGTCATGCAAGACTCTATTTCTATAACTAAGAAAATATCTTGACAAGCTTGTCCTCTCAAACAATTAAGTTCAATCACACAAATCCTATTCATGATCAGGTAAAAGTTTAGTTATATCCTAAAAAATAAAAAATAAAAAATAACATAAATTAATCTAAAGACCTAAGATACAAGGGTTCAAATCTCTTCCCAAAGTTTAAACCTTGCATTGTCCCCAATACAATGGTAAAATCTTCGGAGAAGAACTCGAACTCGGGAGAAACTTATAGAATTAGGAACGACGGGTGACGCCGCCAAAGGGGATGCCTTCTTTGGCATTATAGCTTCGCGCAAACTCGCTCGCATTGTCCATCAGAGCTCGATAAAAATCAAGTTCATCAAGCCTACGCTTGATTCCCGAGAGTTCCTCCATAGCTGGGCATTCCCGAGAGAGGAGTGTTTTATGGGGACATCAGTACGGTACAGGTACAGGTTCTTGCAAGTGTCAGGTCATACTGATCACGTGTTGCTTAGTCAGATATGCTTGATAATGGAATGGCACGGTAAAGTGGCGGCACAGTTCTTTTATTCCATCTTTTGCTTGAATTTGAACATGATAGAATGAGAAGGAAAACATTAAATTCTGTAAAATATTATTTTAAGTTCAACATATCTCTTCTCATAATTTTTATTTGGCGTATTATTATTTTTACTATTTTTTGGGTTTTTTATCCAAATTTTTTCTGTATTTTTCACTATTTTTTTCAAATAAAAAAGAAAGTACTTTGCACACGTGCAAACAATGCGCACTTGCGCGACGGCACTTGCCCTATTATTGCAAATAGCATGTCTAGTTTTCACAATTTTAATACGGCATAACAGGACATTTGTAATCCGTATTATATTTATGTGCAATATAATATAATGTAATCCGTATTATATATGTACATACGGTATAATGCGTCTGATATCCACCCAAATACCCGGTACTTGCAGAAACGACACGACACTTCGACAACACACTTACATTAGTTGTCAAATGAATTGTCTACAAGAAAAAGAAAAGGTTTTCTACCGAGCTAGCCTAGTTGGTTTTATGTCATTAGGTTTGACTTTGTGTTGGCGTAGGCGTTGATAAATAGATATGCAAGGTGAGAAAAAAGAAAACAAAACAAGGCACCTGGCCTTTCATGTCATCTTGTCCCTAATGAATGCCTGGATAGATTATATATAGCTGCGCTGTTCCAAAGAAAGACAGCTTGTCTGATAAAACATGATTTTGACGTACCTGAACTGAATCCGACTCTACTGCTTTTATGGAAATAAAAGCAGGACCCTGCTTTTACCATCTCAATCATTTAAATTTGTTGCGATTTGTGCATGAAAAAGTTTTTTTATTGAGATCCGTGAATGAAAAATTTTGAATGGTTTGGATGGTAAAAACAGGAACCTGTTTTTATTAATAAAAACAGCAGAGTCGGATCCACCTGAACTTAGTCTCCGAATGTGTATAAGGAACCCGTAGGAAAAAAAGTTCAAATTTATTTAGGTTATGCACTAGCTAGTACTGTCCATAGGTGCTATGAATGAGCGTTGGACTGGACCAATTTAACTGCGGGCCAAAATCCAAAATAGAGTACCTTCTTGGATCACCATTAGGTGACAAATGAATTTGATTTGATAATGTTGGCGAATATATACAATTAAAATATAACAATGGGATGAACTATATAAAAACTTAAAAAATATCAATTAAATTACAATTCACATAATTAAAAAATTATAATTATAATTAAGATGGCTAAACACCCTTTAACTTACATTAAGATCCATCCCTGCCTTAACTACCCCGAGTACAATTGACTTATATAGTGACTTGCTAGATATATATATACATACAACCGTATGTTGCGTCACTCTTCTTTATTTTATTTTTTATTAAAGATTGGACATCAAGTCATTTAATTATTTAATATTTACATGTTTTTATTAAAGAGTTCTAATATACTGTAATATTTTTAGATGCTATTCTCGAGAATTTAACATGTGTCCTTTTGAAAGAGAGGAGAGTTCGTGCCACACTGCCACTGCATCAAGCATGGCGGATCTATGTTGAATAAATGGGAGAGAGAGAGAGAGGGGTTCGCTAATATTAAATCGATTGTTTCTGAGGTCCCGTGCAACTAAGTCTTTTTTCAATTTTCAAAGTCCAAAAAGTTTATCTGAACCATTAAATGTGACCTCTATATTAAAATCTGCTTGGAGACCAGATATTACATTTTTGGAATTTTTTTACTATTTATTAAGCCATTTTGAAAATCACTGATCCAATGGTGGCTTAACCAAACAAATAAACCAGTCTGGACTATTGGATCAGCAATTTTCAAAGTTGCTTAATAAATAGTAAAAAAAAAATCAAAAAATATAAAATTTGATCTCTAAGCATATTTTAATATAGAGATCGCATCTAATGGTTCGGATTGACTTTTTTAATTTTAAAAATTAAAAAATAACTTAGTTGTACAGGACCTTATGATCAATCGATTTGATATTAGCCAACCTCTGTGTGTGTGTGTGTGTGTGTGTGTAGTAAAATGTTATAGATACTATAAAACTGACCCCCATTTACCGTGTAAAATTTTTATATGATTGACCACCATTTAAATTTGATCTACTCCCATTCACATTCGACACCCATAGTTCGAAAGTCTGACTCTGCCCCTAGCATCAAGCCCACAGTTCTATTTAATATCCACAATTAAATTGTCATTTCTGGATTTCGAACATGTGACCTCTCACACATAGAGCATTGTATTTGTCATTAGATCAAATGCTAATTCTTAACGTCACTCTTATCCATCAAGACTTTTTTTTATAAGCAGCTAAGCTATCAATTCTTATTTTCTTTTTCTCTGAATACATGGACATAAATTTTCTTAGATGGGGTACCGTAACATGAAAATGCACATGCATTATACATTCTAAATTATTATGTAAATATAGTAGTTATTAATTATATATGTGGATCATCAATGGAGCTCTTGTATAAAAAATGAGAGGGGTTTGTATTTTTCCGCAAATAAGCATAAAAAAAAACATATGAAGACAAAATTGTAGGTTAATTGACCCCATACTTATTAATTGGGCTGTTAGGCACATAGATTCGGCTCTGACTGAATACAAGATCCAGGTAGTTGGGTTAATTAGATTAGTTAATTAAGGGAAAACCCTTAATATAAAATAAGATTAGGTCCTCAGTACCATACCTTTTTACTAAACGTAAGCTTAATTTCTCTCTCTCTCTAGATATGAACTTTTTACTAAACGTAAGCTTAATTTCTTTCTCTCTCTAGATATGAAACACCTTGAAAAGTTGAATGTTGTTTTTTTAGATAGGATCCACTGTTCATATATAATTTTACCACTGTACATGTTCGATTCGTATTCAATCCGTTTAATTAGAGTGGACAAAACGTGCCGTGCCATGACTAACACGCTGTGACTTTGGACTCGTGCCGTGCCGTGCCATGACCAAGTGAACAGTCACACGTACCGTGACTAAAATGTGGAGGGGTGGTTATGGCGTGGCTCGCGTGCCGTGTCCAAACGTAACTGGTCACGTTTCTCACATTTAACTTTTTTTTTCATAATTTAGGTTAGTTTATTCAAGATTCATCATTTGATCAAGACTTAACGATCCTAATTACACGTGACTCGCGTGACCACGTGCTATGCGGTGTCAAATTTTCAAAAGATAGTCACGGCATGCGACACGCGAGTCACAGCATGCGAATAGTCACACGTGTCGTGCTGTTCCGTGCCGTAACCGTTCCGTTCCGTGACAGAACCGGCTCCGCCATGCCATTTTTACCATTTTACGTTTGACCCCTACTATCTATGTGTGTATATATTCAGGATCTGACTACTAGTACATGCATCATATGTAATTTTCTTATTTAATTTACTTGTATATATAAGATAACGTAAAAATCGCCACCTTTATGATTCTTTTTTTTTCTGAGGTAGACAACTTACTGTCAGTTTAAAAGGCCATATGCATATATGGGACCTTTGATTAATTTATAAAATTTTATTATTTCTTTTCACTACCTCTGATCAACCGGCCAAGGGAAAGAAAAGTTGTCACTTGTCAGCATGACACCTCCAAATCAAACTGCAGTAGAAAGTATGTTTGTGATTCCTCTATAATTGATTCAAATAGTTCAATGTTGTTTCATGTTCCAGTTCTCTCATGAGTGCAGCTATATATCCTGTAAATCTAGACTACCAGCTTTAATTTAGTAGTTACAACTTACAACTGAGATAGCCACCATTAACTCAACACAGAAAAATTCCTTTAATGTGATGTCACAATATAGAAAGAGACCTAACTAAGGTGGATGAAGTGGGTGTGGCTGTTAATGGCTTTTTGGTTTGGAGGCATCTCTTTGTCTCAGGCTCTCAGCTTATCCCGGTATTAATGGACCACATGCCAAACCAGTCAAAAAGAAAACCATATTTTCCTCCGCTTCTTTCTCTCTCTCGCTCCCTGTGAGTGAGTGAGCGAGTGTGTGCGACTCTTGTTCAATCCCACGTGGTTCTGACATCACGTGGGAGTGCCTCCTCTATCCAACTCCAATTGATGGAGAATGCAGGTTGAACCGTGGAATGGTCATTAAATGTGTTTTACTGTTTTCTGATTCAGATCAGGTGGTTGGTTATACATATATAGGCATGTTTGATCAAAAAGTTTGTCTGGATTTTAAGTATGTATCGCAATAGGTTTGGTATATGCTGTGATAGAATTATGGAAAAATTGTGAAAATGCCACTCCAAAACTTTTAAATTGTGAAAATGCTATCCGGAACTTTGAAATTGTCAAAATGACACTCCAAACTTCATTAATTTGTAAAAATACTACTCCAAATAATTAATGACTAAAATACCCTCGCTTGTCCTCTTCTTTCTCCTGCCTTCTCTTTTTCTCCTATTCCGAATGGCGGCTGAGCGCGGCGGAGGAGGGTCGTAGAAGAGGGTTTGATGGTGCTGGTGCTTGTCGAAGGAGGAGGGGTTGTGAAGAATACGAATGCGAGCCAGGGGAATCATGCCTGGAAATTGCTTCTTGCGCCTCTTGCGACAGTCGAGGGTCGGGTCGGCGGAAGGTGCGGGAGGAGGCGGCAAAGGGGCGGGGGTGGAGATGGACGGACGAGGGTATTTTAGTCATAAATTATTTGGAGTGGCATTTTCACAAATTAATGAAGTTTAGAGTGGCATTTTGACAATTTCAAAGTTCGAAATGGCATTTTCACAATTTGAAAATTTTGGAGTAGCATTTTCACAATATTGATTCTAGAATTATATATAGTTATATACTGATGTGAGATCATTAACACACTTATACATTCTGGAAAATATTGATTCTAGAACTCAACAGAGACGATTCTAGTTAACTAGATTACAGTGCGGATTTATTGATAATGAAATATTACTTTGATAATTTTGATAAGTATACAAAAAGAGATAGGAAGGTTCAAATATCTTCATTTTTTAGTCTCCATCATGTCTCCATTTGAGAAAAGGTCATTAAAATTGTCAAGTAATTGATTGTCAATGAATCCGGAATTTTCTTGATTGTCTGTGATTTGACAATTTGACAAGACAAACAACAATGAATATTGGCTAATTTGTTGTTAATCGTATCCTTTAGATCTAGCAATAATTTTTCCCAGCATATAAAGAATCTTTTTCCCACTAACTAGGGACTACCACATGTGTGTGCATGAGTGCATCCTATAAAAAAAAATCATAAAAGGATAAATTATGCCCAAATTTTATGATAGATTTATATAGGGTTTTAAACATGTGGCAGACTGGTAGCCCTTATTCGGTGGCATGGGCAATTCAAAACTATTTTCACTGTTAGCAAGCCTATAAAAGAAATTAATGGTTTCAATTTTTTTTTCTAAAATTACTGTTGTAATTATTACTAATTCTCATAAAATTTGATTGGGAAAAAAATAAAAATAAAAGCCAAATTTTCTTTTAAATAGTGACTACCCTGCATCAAAATATATACTCGCTCAACCACTGTTTGTAAAGGGCGTTAATGTACGTAGCCACTAAATTATACAATTAATAATTAATGTTACCACCCATTAATGTCTACATAACTATAGACTAGAATGGTAATAATCCATCACAACGGCTACTTAAATTAGTACGGAAGTTATATCTTAATTTAATGAAACATTTGGTAGGTCCTCCTGCTTTGCATCTATTTAGGTGCTGCAATCAATTCTCGTAAATGTTTATTTTTTTTTCAATTTATATTTAATAGGTCGACCGTTACAGTTTTTATACTTCAAAGTGAGAATAGACACTACAGATGACGTATATACTTTGGATAACTTTAATTTTCCTGTAATTTTGATATTAATTTTGTTACTTGTTGGCAAAGGTGAGTGAGACTTTCTAATTATAAAGATCAATCATATAAAATTTTCATTCTAAAATGTGGACAATTTTACAGTACGTACTCGTAACATTTTACTCTATATATAGAAAAAATCATACATAAATACAAAAAAATGAAAGTCAAATTGACTCTCATTCATATTAAATTGATCCACAGTACAACTGCCTGTTGGCATCCATAGCATATGCATTCTCAGTAAATTAACACACTAAAAAACAAGACAAAGATCGATATATTGATAGCACTATTTTAGTTTTATAAAGCGCACTGACAATAAAATTCAAATTAAAAAATAGGGGGAATTTCACGTATACCCCTCAAAAACTTCAAAATTACATATTTCCCCCTCTAAATTTTAAAATTACATATTTACCCCTCTAAACTTCAAAAATTCACATATTTACCCATTCCATTATATTTTATATTAAAACACATTCTAAATTAATAAAATACTCATTTTACCCTTTAATAAAAGTATAAAACGCCCCATCGAATTGAAATTTAAATTTGAAGGGTTCCTCTACCGTCCGGTTTGTTCGCATCGCAATAAGATATGTTCGTGTTCACTTCAAGATTCGTGCTGATGTAGTGCGCACGTATCTTAAAGTGGTTTTGATATGCATGCATTGCATCAATATCTGTGCATGTTGCTTCAATATTCGTGCGTGCTCGCTTCAATATTCGTGCTGACGTAGCACACACGGATCTTAATGCAATTTGGACATTAAAGGAATCTTTTAGATTCAAATTGAAGTCAGATTGATGTTTTATGATTTTTAATAAAGGGTAAAATGGGTATTTTATGAATTTAGAATGTGTTTTAATATAAAATATAATAAAATGGGTAAATATGTGAGTTTTTGAAGTTTAGAGGGGGAAATATGTAATTTTAAAATTTAGAGGGGGAAATATGTAATTTTGATGTTTTTGAGGGTATACATGAAATTCCCCCTAAAAAATATATTACTTATATATTGAATGAAATTAAAACAATACTATCAATATTAAACCCTAAAAACAGTTATGCTTATGCTCCTAGCTCCTTGCACCAGCAAAGAGCACAACCATGAAGAAGTACTGTGAATAATAGAAGAGAAGAGATAATAGAAGAAAGTGTTTTATTGATCTTTATTCATACAATTACATTTACATAGATGGCCTTCTATAGGCAATGTAGTAAAGCCTAACTAATAGAAGGTCCAGTCCTTAATCAATAACTCGAACATCCCCCTCAAGCACTGTGGGTTTAGACAGAACACATAGCTTGTCCTTTAACTGATGGAAGCGAGAAGAATCAAGGCTCTTTGTTAGGATATCGGCAAGCTGATCCTGAGAGGACCTAGACCAAACCAGAATGCGTTAGGAGGCTACCAGATCATGAATAAAGTGTATGTCATCCTCAATATGCTTGGTGCGAGCATAATGAACAGGATTAGCAGCTAAAAAGGTGGCTCCTAGATTGTCACACTATAAAACAAGGGGAGAGAGAGAATCTGGAATGAGTTCTTTGAGAAGATCTTGAAGCCAAACTACTTCAACAGTAGCGGAAGCCAGTGCTTAGTATTCAGCCTCAGTACTGAACCGAGCAACTGTATTTTTTTTTTTTTTTTAGATGACCAGGAAATCAAGGAATTACCAATGAACACAAATGGCAAGGATCGATTTTCAAGTTTGGTCTTAGCATTATAAGGACGCAACTATGGGTAGCAAAGACAGCCTAGAACCTTAGAGTAGGATTAATCTGGTTTTTGTTGGAAAAGAAGCTCATAGGGTGAGGTGAATTGAAGAACTGTCAAAGGAAGGCGATTAATTATAAACACAATGCTCTCAAATAAATAGTCTCAAAAGGAATGAGGAATGGCAGCTAGGGACATGCTTGCAAGAGCGAGTTCAACCATGTGTTGATGTTTTCGTTCAACCACACCATTTTGCTCGGGTGTATATATGAACATGAAAACAAAAAAGGTGATTTCAGAAAATTGGCACATAATAGGTTTAAATTCAGTTCCTCCATCACTTTGAATTAATTGGGGGATGTTAGAGATTGGGTTGTGATGTGGGGAGAGGAGATTCAGGGATAGTCATGGTAATTTTTTAGAGAGCTAGCAGGTACCAATACATCATGCATGCATGCATGAATAAGCATATTAATATAATTAATTAATGGAGGGACACATGTGTACGTAAGAATAAGATGGGATCAAATTTGATTGGGCCTCCATGCATGTGATGGTGTTCTGTGTTAGGCAAGAATAAGTTTTTTAAGTAGAGGTGGAGATATCATAGAGTACAGAGTACAATCACTTGTCGGATCCATCATGTGCACCCGTGGGCTCACACTTCCATCTAATCTGCTTTAGAAATTGTCCTTATAGGCGTTATCGGGTCGGGTCCCGATAAGATCTCTCACTGAGACACTGACAGGATATGTTATCTTGCAATATTATGAACTTAATAATAATGCACGACTAAAAAGCTTGCTCGATCGTATCAGACACAGTGACAAGTTTGAGGTTCAAATTCAACGAAGTCTAAAATCTAAAATTCTGAGTACTTTCATACGAATATAATTAAGAAACAAATTTGGTTGGCTACGGGCTCTCCTAAAAAAATAATAATAAATTAAATTTGGTTGTTTATAATTGGAACAATATGTCATATTATTGGTATTTGTGTAAACATAAATAATAAATTGTGTACATGAGTAGAACTAGGGAGCTCCTAAGTTCACCAAACCTCTTGTGAACTTGACTCTAAAATATATCGAATCGACTTTAAATGATAAATCCAAACCGTTGAAACCCTTCTACCTAATGAGTGATGCGTCTACATATAAAAATTTTAAAGTTTTGAATTAATTTAATATTAAGTCAAGTGGTCAAAGTTTAAGGTTTATAAATTAATTTTAATGCATTCATTTTTTGGACTCCTTTGACCACTTGACTCTATATTAAATTAATTCGAAACTTTAAAATTTTTACATGTAGACGCATCAATCATTAGGTAAAAGAATTTCAACAGTTTGGATTCATCGTTTAAAGTCGATTCGATATATTTTAGAGTCAAGTTCACAAGAGGTTGAGTGAACTTAGGAGCACCCTAGTTCTACTCTTTGTACATATAGGGTGCGTTTGGATGGTGCAAGGATTAGTGTAAGAATAGCAATTTTTGGATTAGTGGTTGAGAATAGTGCTAATCCGAGTGGTTTGAGAATAGTGCTAACTTTGAACTATTCGGATTAGTAAAAATGCCGTTTGGATTGTATATTTGGAATAGCGATGAAGGGAATGAATAAAATAATGATTAAACTAATATTATATTGCATTCAATATTTTAATTAACATTATATTACATTAAAGCTCAATTTTTTAAACTAATATAATATTTTATTTAATACTAATCTAATCTAATATTATATTTATTTAATACTAATTTAATATTTAAACTAATATTATATTACATTTAACATTTAAACTAATATTATATTTATTTAATACTAATTTAATATTTAAACTAATATTATATTACATTTATCATTTAAACTAATATTATATTACATTTAATATTTAAACTAATAGTATATTATATTTAATACTAATCTAATCTGATATTATATTTATTAATACTAATCTAATCTGATATTATATTTATTTAATACTAATATAATATTTAAACTAATATTATATTACATTAAAATTTTAAATTAATATTATATTTATTTAATACTAAACTAATATATAAATTAATATTATATTACGTTTAATATTTTAAACTAATATTTTATTTAATACTAATCTAATCTAATATTGGATATAATACTAATCAATATTTAAACTAATATTGTATTATATTTAATATTTAAACTAATATTATATTGTATTTAATATAATATTTTATTTAATACTAATCTAATATCATATTATATTTATTTGATACTAATTTAATATTTAAATTAATATTATATTACATTTAATATTTAATTTAATATTATATTTAATCTATAATTTTATTTAATATTAATATTTGATATTATATTTATTCAATACTAATCTATTATTTAAATTAATATTATATTACATTTAATATTTAAACCAATATTTATTCAATACTGATATAATATAATATTATATTTATTTAATACTAATCAAATATTTTATTTAATATTTAAACTAATTCTAATTGAGAGGAATGAAAATTATTTTTTTATTAATATCACTAATCCTACTAGCTCTATTCTTGCTATTCCACCATTTCTTTGGATTAGTAGAATAGAGCTATTCTTGAGCTAATCTAATTTTTCAATTTGTGTTTGGATGACTCAAGAATAAGAATAGTGGAGCTAATCCAAGAATAGCTCTATTCTTGCACCATCCAAACGCACCCATATTAAATAATATAGGATGTGTAATGTAACATTATACAAAATAATTATATGAAATTATTAATTGAAAGTAATATGCGAACGTTTGACGTGTTTGTCTATTTAATATATGTTATTTAAAGAAAAAAAATGGTATTTTTTTCTTAATGATTAACAAAATGATTAAGTAACGTTAATATAAACTATATAGGACAAACAATTATTTGAGTATCGATTTAACTGAAATAAAGTGTGCTAACTACTAATTTGGAAGTTTCGAAATATTTAGAATGGAATATTCGAAAGGCAAAATTATTATGACATGAACATAATAGAAATTTAGTAATTAGTAATAAATTTTACCTTCTTTTAAGTTTTCTTGGATTGAGTTATCATGTTTGAAAATTTGAAGGTTAAATATATAAAAAGACATACTTAAAATAAAGAATAAAATAACCAAATAACTTGGGCCACGCGGCCAGTGTTGAGTGAAACACTCAGCTGCTTAAACAATTCTTAATTAGAATTGCTTCTCTCTCTTCGGAAAAGAAAGAAAAATAACAAAGTAAAATTAGGAAAAAAAAAAAAAAACAATGGACAAATGAAAGAAGAAAAAAAAACATCAGAGGGCTTCCGCCCATCTTTCTCCTTCGACGACTGATACGATTGAATCGATGCTCTGTGTGCTCTCTCTCTTTTTCAGTTGTGTTGTGCGCGACTATAGATATCACTCGTTTTCTCTTGATGTTATACTCTCCCTTTCACTAGATTAAGTCTTGGTCCTATGAAGAAAATGGAGTAAGCAAACTCTAATATTGTTGCGCATTTAAAATTTAAAAGAAACTTTGTTCAATGGTTAAAATAAATTAATGATGGATTTGCTTGATGTCTCTTTTTCTCACTTGCTTCGTTAGCGTTATACCAATGTAATATTGTTCTTATGAGTTTTAGGATATTGTTTTGATCCTGGTACCAACCGGTACAAGTAGGTCTTACCCCATGTTTTGATTCCAAGGACTGATTACAAAGAAATAAAAGATAAAATTCTAATAAATACTAATGCTATGTTAATATTTACTTGTCACGAGGGTTAAATTACAAAATGGTAAGAACTTAAAAACTCGGCTAAAAACTAACAATAGAAATTGAGATTTTGAGCCTCTGTTAACTAGAAAAGGAAAATATAAATGTGAAATTTAAGTTGGTCTTGTGATTTGCTTGAAAATTAATAGACTTGAATTCGTTATGCATGATTAAGTGTTTCTATTAATTTGCTGAATATTAACGTTGTGGAGCTTTGGGGTACAAAGGGGTTAACAGTAAACTTAGCTTGGGATTTGTTCTAATTTCATGGTAAAATGATGCAATAATATGTCTGTATAAACTAAATTGGAAAGTAAACTTTCTGTTGAGTAATTCCTAACGGTAATTTAAAGATTCTATTTGAACTAATATATATATGACATACGTATATTGGAGATTTTGTAATTCTGAAGTAGTACAAGCTAATACTAAGTTAGAGCATAATTATTTATTAGCAATTGTCTAATTAATATATTTTATTGTTATATTTTATGGTAATACTAAGTTAGAGCATAATTATTTATTAGCAATTATAACTTTTATGACATTGGTGTAATATTGATTTCGTATTGTTTCTGTTAACTAATTATCAAGATAGTTAGAACTGTATAAGCCTGACACGAGAGAGATATATATTATGTGGAAAAGCATATATGGGTTGTGATGACGCTCAAATTTATAGCGAAAATCATTATTTTTTCTTACGGAAAATGTCGAAAAGCGAATGTAAAATAGTCATTTTACCAATTTATTTACCGCAAACGTGTTATTGAATCATTTTAGCAGGTTTCGGAGAAAATTACGTATTTAGGCCAAAAACAAAGCAAAAAATGTCCAATTTAGACGATTATTGAATATGGCCTCAAATCAGGACATTACATGGCATATGCAACAATCTACATGAAGTGCACAACAATCAAAATAGCGAAATTTTATGAAAATATGCTAAGTCTGGAAGTCATGCGAGTTACACCTATGCCGCATGCAGCATAGCCCAGAGGCCACACGATCCTTGAACTCAATCCATGGACTCAATCGGAGGATAAGAATAAAAGAACAGTTAATTATCATCCCCTCACAAGACTTCTAAATAAAATAACAAAAATAAGGAATAAAAGAATAACTCTCCAACTTATTCCTTGGCATGATCTAAAGAATAAAATTAACCTCTTATCCTTCCTTTATCCACTAACTAGATGTAGCCTTGAAACTAAAGGTGTGTCACATCCTTATGTTAAAGATATAAAATATTTGTTAAGAGGTTCAAAAACATTTCCCCAATTATCAGTGCAAATAAGCATCCCTGAATGATTTTATATATGGTATTCTGGTTGGTACTTAAAACAAATAAGTAAATTCATTTCTCTTTGTAATATGATGCATAGGGTCAAAATAAGTATGAAATTCAACTCTCTTTGTAGCATACGGCATGCATCTCCTTTTATATATATTTTTTTAAAACGATTTCACCTGTTATGGTTTTTGTTCAAAAAACTTTGAACAAAACCTTATCTAAAGTCAAGCATAAACCGATCAGCGTCAAAGTTCGCATGGTCGGTTTAGATTCACGGGTCATTTAAATTTATCAAATTTTAAATATGATATTCATATCTCAATGCATATCAGATGGAGGATTGCACTCGGACTTCAGGGCCTGTCCGGCGGGCCATTGGGAATGGACATGGACACAGAAATTGAACTAAAAATTACTATTCATGTGGAAAAAAAAATACAATTCCTACGAAAACAGTGGAGCAGCCGAACAGGAATTGTGATTGTGAACATAATTTGTCCAAAGAAATTCTCTCCTTTCTCTTCTTCTATTACCTAATTACCTAAAATTTAATCCGCTATGTTTGTGATTGTGAACGAGAACAATCACAGCACTAAACTGAGAGACGAGAATAAATGTGTAAGGACCGTTTGGAGTGGTTTGGTTCAATGCCTTTTTCAACTTTTTGTGCAGCAGATCCACCACCCATAATGGAGCAGCTGTTGCACTTGCTAATTAAGTATGCTAGCTAGTGAGCAACTACCAGATGTTCTATGCCTGAAGCCAAGTAGTTCTCGTGTGGCTTGATTTTAAGCAGTCAGTTATGAGAGGGCCCCACCATGATTATGTTTCATATTTTACTCGTACCTGACAAAATTATTCAAATGATGTTTCTCAAACAACTGGTAAGTTGGTCCACAATAGAGAATCTCTTACTTTAATTTTTTAAGTTGTAATTTCAAATGATTTGGCAAATGGCCAAATACCCCCACCCTGAAAAAGAATGTCCCCAGTGATTTGTTAAGAAAGATAGATCCGTGGTAGTTGAACAAACTAAAATTTTATGTTGCTTTATATATTTCTTTAATTTGGCAAACCAAATCCAGATCATATATGCTGAACAACCCAGTAAACCAATAAAAATGATTAAACTCTATATATATGACGAATTAGAAAAGCTGATTAATTTCTAGGTTTCCTTAAGCGACTAAAACCAAATCAAACTTTTCAAATAAAGTTTCAAAATGCCAAATGCAGAAGGTTGAAAAGAGGTTGAAGTTGTTCAAAAAATGAAAAGATAAAAAATATTTATTATTCAGCGTCTAAGTTTATGACGAATTAAAATTTGAAAACCTAATTAGCATTTGACTTCTACTTTTTTTATTGGTTACTTTTTTTCTTTTACCTAATTGGCTCTGATGTTTTTCCCTCACCCTCCCCACATTAAAATAACTAATCCTCACACCCTCTCCACATTAATTAACTACCTTAATTCGCATCCTCCCTCATATTAATTAACTATCTTAATTAACTTTGATTTAATTAATCTGGTTCCAACAATATTCCTTTTTTCCCGCGATCTCTAAAAATATTTAAGATAAATATTTAACTATCTAAAAATAAAAATACTCCAATATCAAAAGATAAATACTTCAAACTTTAAGAATAAATTCAAATTGCTGCAATGTCCAATGGAGAATTCCTTCAATATTAAAATATAACTACTTCAATATTTAAGGATAAATAATTCAAGTTTTAAGGATTAATACGTATTATGTCTAAGTTAAATACTTAATTGACTAAAATAAATACTCTAATCCAATGAATAAATAATATAATATATAAGGATAAATACTTCAATATCAAAGAATAAATACTCCAATATCAAAAGATAAATATTCCAATTTATAAGGATAAATTTTTTCTATGGCTAATATAAATATTTAATTGTTTAAGAATAAATACTAAAATCTTTAAAAATTAATACTATATAGATCATGGATAAAGACTGTTATGTCCAATGGATAAATAATGAATTTATACTTGAACTGAAGGATAAATACTACATAGATTAGGTTAGTCCAGGAAGTTTGACCTCGATTAGTGGTCTCCCATAGTGCGGGGACGAAACAGAGAAATTAAGAAATTAGTGCGGGGATGCAATTTTGACATTTTTTCGTACTTCATATAAATTAATACTTATGTTATTCAAGATAAATGTATCAATGCTACATGTTAAATATAATTGTTCTGTTAATATTTTAGTGGTCGCCCATAGTAAGTTTTGGACCTAGTACGGGAATAATATATATATAATGTATCAATTTGTGCGGAAACACAGCTTTTTGTCGTTGTTGGAGTTAGAGATTAATACTCATTTTCACAGAGATTAATACTTATTTGAAGCATGATAAATACAGTAATGAGTCATGTTAAATACTACCCTGTATTTAAATGTTCCAATGGTAGAAATCTAATTTATTTTTGGATTTTAGTGCGATGATGGTGCGGTATAATTATCAGGGTCCTTTTATTTAATAACTCAGCTATAAATACAGTAATGAGTCATGTTAAATACTATCCTATATTTAAATGTTCCAATAGTAGAAATCTAATTTGTTTTTGGATTTTAGTGCGATGATGGTGCGGTATAATTATCAGGGTCCTTTTATTTAATAACTCAGCTATAGTCTAGAATATTTTAGATTCTATTTTTAAAAATGGAAACTTGCATCTCTTCGAAGAAAGAGATGGCTTGTGCCACACAGACACACAGTCAACCCGCGGTTCTAATTAACTCTTAATTTGTTTCATTCATCTCATTTTTATGTAGTAGTAGGAGCAGGACCAAATATCACAGAATGCCGCAAAATTTGGACGAGGTTTAAACTTAAAACACAAATTATATTTCGTAACCTTTTTTTCAAAAAAGAAAAAAGACATAGTAATAGTTAGCATGTTATTATAATTTTTAATAGGGATAACAAGTACATCCTCCGCCACAAACCGCCGAAAGTTTGTTTTGGGAACTGCTGCATCTGCATTTGATCGGCGAACATGAACCGCCAATTGTATCATCGGTATTGGAGCACTGGACCGCCAAAAATTTATGGGTTTTTTGGACTGCCAATTTATCTGTCTGTTCTGAAAATTAGAACCGATAGAATTTTTAACTGTTTTAGAGGTATAAATTGATAGAAATTATGTTGGTTTTGGACAGATTTTGAAATCTGCTAAAAAAAAATAGAATAGATTGTTAAATTTATTATTTATTTTGAATATTAATAAAAATTTCGGTGAATATGCTGGTGACAATAATATTATAAGTAGTTTTACATTCTTTTTTTGATAAATTCGATTAAGAGAATATAGTAAATGAATGTTTTACTTTTATTTTAGAGTAAGGTGATAAGTTATTGTCTTACAAATTTTCATTGATAAGAAAAATATTTACAACAGCTGTAAAAAGACCCAAGCAAAAATAAAAAAATATTTATATATAATTCCGCATCTAACTAAGTAAAAAGGCGTCAGGGACGGAGTCAGACTTTCGAACTATGGAGGTCAAATATATATAGGAATCAGTCATATTAAATTTTCTTACAGAGAATAGAGGTCAATTTTACTGTATTAAGACATTATACTCTAAATTTTATAAAAAATCATACAAAAATACAAAAAAATAGGGTCCATTGACCCCATTCTCCTTTCTTCAATCCGCCACCGTAAGACGTCATTGTTGTATACAATGTTGTAAAATGCGGTTTTGTTCATACATGCGGAAGGTCACTGCATGCCGCATATGCAGTATGCGGCCGCATATGCAGATTTTAATGCAGACTTATATATGCGGATTTTAAATTACATATTGATTTATTTTCACTCAAAACAAGCAATATATTCTCATTAAAAATAACTTGTGTCACATGTTAGAGGAAAGAATTACATTTAATTCCAGCATATTAAAATGTTTCAATGAATTGGGTCGAAGCATGGGCATTGATCCTAAAGTAATTCATTAAATTAACCAGATGCAAAGAATTAATTAATTGACACGTACTCAGTGATAGAATCGCATGATGTCAAATGCAAATAATTGCATGATTAAAAATCAACATGCTTCTTTAAACTGGAAATATGAGATTTTTCATGTGAAACCATATATGGGACTGCATGAAAATTTTCATGCGGAATCGAACTGCATAAGCATATACGGCCGAATGAACTGCATTTTACAACACTGGTTGTATGTCTCGTACAATTTCTCCTGCCAGTATGCGAATTGTCTTTGATTTGCTTTGATTTCTGTGAGGAAAATAGTAAATGAATGTTTTAAGTTTAGTACCGATACCATTGAGTAACAGCTAAACCAGTTGGGGTACGTTTGGATGCACTCTAGAATAGCTACTATTTAGAATAGTAGATAAAAATAGTGATTTTCAGAATAGTATGAAAATGGTGCGATTCGGAATAGTAAAAATGTTGTTTATATTGTACATTTGGAATAGAGAATAGCTGTAACTGATAAATAATAGTGTTAACAAGGTGCTTATTAAGAAAAAAGATAGACAAGTGAGGTCTCAAATGAATTGTCACGACATAGAGATAAAATAACTGGTGTCAATTTTATCTTATCGGAACTGTGTTGACGGTAATAAATATTTTTTTTCTCTATTAACACTTTCGAATAGTATATATTCCAACATTTTCAAGAAATAAAGAAGAGCAGCTATTCTCGCTATTTTGAATAGCAAAAATGTCGTTTTGATGCACATTGCTATTCAAAGACAGAGCGAAAAGTTTAGTACCGATCTTGACGTAATATCTTGTGTCGAAAATGCAGACTTATTTAAGGAAGCAAGGAGCTTTAAGGAAACCCCGTCTGGTAAGATTATGCATCTCAAGAGCTCAAGGAAGGTAATTAAAGTGTCCTTACCGAACAGGTACATAAACAGTATGAACATTTTGTTTCTGACACAAAAACCTCCGTGTCAAAGACAAACTCTATATTACAATGCAGAGAGTAGAAAAAGCTATATTACAATGCAGAGAGTAGAAAAAGCTGTGTATAAATTGACTTATAACTGTACTATGTATCTCATCAGTAAAGAAATTATGTTCACCAATTTTTTCCAAAAAAATAATTTTATTCAACGAGCTGACGATCTATGTTCCTACAAATAATACACCTTTTCTTAATTTCGACTCGATCGGTGACGTATTTGAATTCTACTTGTGGATTTATTTTGTCTTTATTTGATTGGAACTGCATGGTTCCTTTGCTACTTTTAACATAGAGCTCCTGAGATCTTAACTTTATTTATACATTGCAAGACGTTGGGTTCTAAAAGTCTGGTTAATTATCATAACACCGTGTTCATTCTTTTTCAAGCTAATACGTGCTTTTCGCTGATTTTAGGAACTACTTTTAAGGAAAACTAGAATTTTGGAGAAGATTCGTTGGTTTACTTTCTTTAGAAAAATTAGGATTTGCAAAATTCATGAGCATTCTAAAGAAATTACTGTAATTAATTAAAGGTGAGTGTGATTATATGCTGTCCTGCTTAAAGAAATTACTTAAATTTCATGCGCCTGGATCCAAACAATTAGTTTGTATATATAGATCGATTTTGTCTACGATTTGTTATATACAATATTGTTATAATTTTCAACTGGTATAATAAAATAGTAAAACTTACATCAGATTCCAACTTTTTAGAAATTAGGATTGTTCCCTAACTTTTCTTCAGGGAAAATAAAATAGGTACCGGAAAAAAAATTTAATTTCTAATAGAAAATAAATTTCAAAAAAAAAAATATTCAACAAATTTTGGACTCAAACAATATTTTTGTTAGAATCTTTAAAGGGGTGTATAATGATAACAATACAATTAGCCGCGCAAGCATTTTATGTGGAGCAACATAACATAAAACAAGTGAATTCAATTTTTTTTTTAGTAAAGATAAGAGGTTTCAAACTTGCAACTAGGACTGCTAATGAATCGAACCAAATTGAACATACTCCAGTTTGAATTTGATTTGAATTGATTTCAAATTAAGTTTGGTTTGAATTAATTCTAAATCGATTTTTTTACGAACTCAATTTCGAATTTTTTACAAACTTTTTTACAACAAAAAATAATGATCATAGTCGCCGAGAGCGAGAGATGAAAGTCGTCTACGGTTTCAGAACTGAGAAGGAGGGTTACGACTTATGAGTTATGACTTATGTCTGGGCAGTCTTATGTTTTAACTTTTAAGTCATCAGCGGAAATCATCGGTTCACGTTACTTTGAGATTCGAACTAGAATAGTTCTCGAACCTATTTCGAACGAACTAGGTCCAGTTTGAGTTTGGTTTGAATTAATTTCAAACTATTTTGAATCAAATTTTTTACGAACTTTTTCGAATCAAACTCGAATCGAATCATGAGCTACGAATTTTTTGTACAGCCCTACTGACAACCTCTCACACGGAGAACATAACTTTTACCCTTAGACTAAATGCTAGTTACCAAGAATGAATTCATTTTAGAGTTGCATTGCACCTTAGATATGTCATATACATATCATTTTGAATAAGAAGAAGGAAAGAGATCACTTGCTCTCGCGGGGGCATGATATTCCTATTTTCAATACTGCTGACACGTGAGTCCAGACGGATTTAATCATTTAAATATTAGTTTTAAATTTTGTTGCGGACCCACGTATCTGCGATACTGGGGCAGGAACTACTTTTAGGTTCCATTAGCTCTAACACCAAACGATTATCATCTCGATTTGTGTGCACGGAAATTAAAAAATAGCTGCACGGATTTTAATTACTTCGCACGAATTTTGATGCAGATCTGATGGTCGCTACATCCATTGGGCCAAAGTAGGTCCGATCTACTCTCAATTCGGCAGGAAATACTTTTTGAGGCCCACTGTCGTGGAAAGAGATCACCTGCCCTCCGGGGGGCAGGATTTTCCTACCTCTAGTGCGACTGACACGTGGGTCCAGACGGGTTTAAACATTTAAAAGTTGGTTTTAGTTTTACTGTGGGTCCACATGTCAGTGACTCAATGGCAGGAAAATCCTGTTCCCACTGTCGTACCTGGTTCTAAAAGTCTGGTTATCATAACACCTTGTTCGTTCTTTTTCAAGCTAATACGTGCTTTTCGCTGATTTAGGAACTACTTTTAAGGAAAACTAGAATTTTGGAGAAGATTCGTTGGTTTACTTGCTCCAAACAATTAGCTTTCTTTAGAAAAATTTGGACTCACAAAATTCATGCGCATTCTAAAGAAATTACTGTAATTAATTAAAGGTGAGTGTGATTATATGCTGTCATGCTTAAAGAAATTACTTAACTTTCATGCGCCTGGATCCAAACAATTAGTTTTTAATAGTGTTCTAAATAGCATTTTCGGACCTTAAACGCTAAGCTATGAGATAAAAGTGCGTTATTTCAGCTACGACCGCTATAACAGTAATAGCGGTCCGCTATCTACGCTACACGCTACACGCTACACGCTATGCTAAATAGGCTTTTATTTAAAAATCCAAACTGGATTTTTTTTAAGGATCAATCTTTTTCAATGTCCATATTGCTTTTGTTTTTAAATAGAAAATAATAAATAGTTTATGCCATGATGGTTAATCAATTTTGCGTTACTATGAATATTCAATATTGTATTGGTTCAATATGCCATGATAACAATTTTGATTTTGTATTGGTTCAATATGAATGTTATAATTTCTTAATTAATTTTGCATTACTAATTGCTATATGAGACTTTAGGTAATGTTGATAATTAGTAGAAATATAAAACATATATTTTAAAAAAAAATTACTATGTAGAATAGTTTTCACTATAGCTACGCTATTCGCAATAGTTTTTTATTTAGACTTTTCGCGATGACACAATAATCGCTATTTTGAACCTTGACTTTTTATGTATAGATCGATTTTGTCTACAATTTGTTATATACAATATTGTAATAATTTTCAACTGGTGTAATACAATAGTAAAACTTATATCAGATTCCAACTTTTTAGAAATTAGAATTGTTCCCTAACTTTTCTTCAGGGAAAATAAAATAGATACCGGAAAACAAAAATTAACTTCTAATAGAAATTTTTTTTTTAAAAAACTATTCAACAAATTTTGGACTCAAACAATTTTTTTGTTAGAATCCCTAAAGGTGTGTATAATGATAACAATACAATTAGCCGCACAATCATTTTATGTAGAGCAACATAAAAAGGTGAATTCAATTTTTTTTTAGTAAAGATAAGAGGTTTCATAACTTGTAACCTCTTACATAGAGAATATAACTTCTATCACCAGACTAAATGCTAATTACCAAGAATTAATTCATTTTAGAGTTGCATTGCATCTATAGATATGTCATATACATATCATTTTGAATAAGAAGAAATATGCATGACACATGAGCCATCCAATCAATATAATTAAAGAAAAAAAATCAGGCTAATGATAGAAAAATTGAATTTAATTCTCTTTATGTATTCTAGAATGAATACTAAGTCACCTGTAATCCATAAATCACAAATCATACCCACAACTTAAAGTATTTACTAAGACTTTTTAATTTATCGCATAACGAGATTTTTTTTTTAATAACTCATCTTGAGTGGTGTCATTTAACTAAAAAAGGAGAATTTCTAAGTATGGAATAAAGGTCTACTCTTTGTTCATAATTTCTTTTGAAATTTTTCAAAGAAGCTGTGAAATTGTGAGAAAAAATCAAACTCTTAATCTTTAGATATAAGAGTTCTAAATTTTTTTTTCTAACCAACTGTACTACCTCCTTTTTCATAATTTCATTGATGAACTTCGGTTTAACAAAACATGCAATGAAAAATGTAAAAGTTTAATTAAAGGGCCCAAGAATATTGAGCCCGTTGATAAAGTATAAGACAAAAAAGTATGAACTATATACTATAGTAAGTCCAATAATTGTAATCTTTCTTATTAAGTTTTCATACATTTCTCAATCCAGATAACGTCCGATATGTGCTCTGAGTATTATTTCTCTTATCCTCAGAATATTTATATGCACACAAAACCTGCCGATTTTTTTTATTAATATCCAACATTAAATAAAAAATATCAAATATACCCCCACATAGCTGAATATATATATAAAAATAACCAGTTTCTATTTTTATTCCCAACCTGCCAAAAAATGGCCAGTCCTGTTTTTTCCTCAACTGTCCAAAAATAGCCGGCCCGGGTCTATATATGTGTGGAGTGTTGGCTATGTTTCTCAAAATTCATTCTATCAAATTTCACACTATCTCTCCTCACTTACTCTTTCTCCCAAATTTCTCCCCAGATTTGCATGTAAGTCCCTATGTTTTTTAAAAAATATATTTTGATCCATAATGGTTGTAAATTGTTAAGATTTATTAGAAATGTATCAAAATTAGTATAATTTAGTTCCCAATTAGTTATAATTAGTGTTAATTACTTTTAGTTACTTTTATTTATTTAATTTAGTTTAATTAGTATAATATAGAGTAATTTAGTATAATTAGCATAAATTAGCATATTTTAGTATAATTTAGCATATTTCAGCGTAATTAGCATAATTAAGCTTATTTTAGTATAATTTAGCATAGATTAGTATATTTTAGTATAATTAGCATAAATTAGCGTATTTTAGTATAGTTAGCATATTTTAGTATAATTAGTATATTTTAATATAATTAGCATAATTTAGTCTATTTTAGTATAATTTAGCGTAATTTTAGTATAATTAGCATAATTTAGCGTATTTTAGTATAATTTATCATATTTTGGTATAATTAGTATAAATTATCATATTTTAGTACAATCAACATTTAGCATAGTTTAGTATAATTTAGCGTAATTTAATATAATTAGTGTAAATTAGCGTATTTTAGTATAGTTTAGCGTAATTTAGCAGAAGTTAACTTCTACCAGGACACGTTGAAAAATTCAAAATTTTGGGAATAAAGTGCAACTTAGCCTTGACACTATCACACTAACAATAACTAGGCAATTAACTAGCTCCATCTTTCTTTTAATAAAACATTGTAAACAAAACAAAAAACGAACGTGAAGTGTTCTTTTCTATCTTCCGAGAATATTTCTTGATGAGCCACCATTAATCCTCAGTAGCATATACAGATCTCACACCTGTGGCGGGTCGCTGACAACATGGTACTTATTTTCTTTGTACACTCGGCACACGAATTGCCTTACACTTACAGTCCTCACAGTATCTGAAATTTCTCTGAACCGAAATAAATAGGCCGTGGTCTACACAGGGAGCCTGTGGACCACTTTTTGCGGTCCCCCAGCATAGTCTCCACTCTCCAATCATTTCTCCTCAGTTGTTAATTTGCATTTATTGCATCCAGGCATCCAGCAAATAATGTATGCGATAAATGTCAGAAGTTGTAATACTTCAAGTATTTTTACCTCTGGTCAAAAGTATATTATATGCATTGAAGAAGTAAAATATCATCTGGTCAAACTAAATTTATAGTAATTTACTGAGAATATTTTTGTAACTAATCAACGGTTACTTTGTTTAAAAAAATTACAAAAACAAAAAGGCGAACTAGTAATTTATTGAGAAGATTTTTGTAACTGATTAACGTTGACTTCAATTGAAATGCTTGTTTTTTTTAAGACAAGTACAAAAGAAAAGATATAGTGGGTATGATAGATAGATTTATGAAATTAAAGCTCTTTTATTGGAACTTTTATGAGAATTATATTAGCAAACTAGTAATTTAGTGAGAAGGTTTATGTAGCTGATCAACGGTTACTTCAATTAAAACGGTTGCTTTGATTAAATAAGTTACAAAAGAAAATATATAATGAGTCTGATAAAAAACAAATTATGAAATTATAAAAATATTTTATTTGAGAATTATATAAAAAGCCTAGTGATTTAGTGAGAATATATTTGTAACTGATCAACGGTTACTTTAATTGAAACGGCTGCTTTGTTTAAAAAAGTTACAAAAGCAAAGATATAGTGGGTCTGATAAAATATTTATGAAAATAAAAAAATATTTTATTCAAACTTTTATGAGAATTATATAAGCAAATTAGTAATTTAGTGAGAAGATTTTTGTAACTGACCAACAGTTGCTTGTTTAATTAGTAAGTTACAAAAGCAAAGATATAATGGGTCTGATAAAAAAAAGATTTATGAAATTAAAAAATTATGTTTTCAAATTCTTAAGAAATCATATAAGCAATCTAGTAATTTAGTGAGAAGATGCTTTGTTTAAAAAAGTTACAAAAGCAAAGATATAGTGGGTTTGATAAAAAAAAAAAATTCGAATTTTATGACATTATACAAACAAACTTGTAATTTATTGAGAAGATTTTTGTAAATGACCAACAGTTACTTCAATTGAAACGGTTGCTTTGATTAGAAAAGTTTACAAAAGTAAAGATGTAGTGGGTCTGATAAAAATATATTCCAATTTTTATGAGAATTATATAAGCAAACTAGTAATTTAGTGAAACAACTACTTGTTTAAAGAAGTTACAAAAACAAAGATATAATGGGTCTGATACAAAAAAAAATTATGAAATTTAAAAAAAATATATGTTTCGAATTTTTATGAGATCATGTAAGTAAACTAGTAATTTAGTGAGAATGTAACTGACTAACAAGTACTTGTTTAAATAAGTTACAAAAGCAAAGATATAGTGGATCTGATAAGACAAGATATTATATAAGCAAAATAATAATTTAGTGAGAAGATTTTTGTAACTGACTAAAAAAGCTACTTCAATTAAAACGACTAGCTTTGTTTAAATAAGTTACAAAAGCAAAGATATAATGGGGAAAAAATATTCGAATTTTATGAAATTATACAAGCAAACCTGTACTTAGTGAGGAGATTTTGTATCTGATCTACAGTAACGGTTGCTTTGTTTAAATAAGTTATAAAAAACAAAGATACAATGGGTCTTATTTTCAAATATTTGTCCATACAAAGCTAGAGTTAAAAAGCGTATACCATAAATATGAATCCAATAAGTTAATAATTAATTTCCCAAAATTATGGAGAGCGTATTATATATCCCCCTATTGAATTAAATAAGTTAATAATTAAATAACACGAATTAATGTCCTACAAAAATGAATACAAAAAAAAGGAGTAATGACCTAGCCGCATAAAGAATTAAGTGTGTTTATTGCTGTATTTTCAATTGTTTATAATAATAAAGAGGTAGACAATATTCTCCGCCGCCCCTCGTGCTTGGCGACTGGTGACTCATTGCATTAATTTGCTGATTCAAACTTCGACAAAAATGCCAAAGGATGAAACAATTCAAGATTAATTAATTTGTTTGGAGATTGCCATTTAGGAAAATGACAATGGAAGTAAGTAGTCATTAGTTCACTACTGATTGGTAAAATTAATGACAAAGTACAAGGATGTGACTTGGTGTTTAAATTCTGTTTTGTGAGCATTTTATTGGATGAAATATGTGTTCCTCTGTTCTTTTATACGCACTAACTTTTGAATTTTCAATATTCATTACATTTTCTATGGCCAAGGATGATATTTTTTTAAATTTCGTGCTTATATTAAATTTTGATTTTAGACAATTTTTAATATGAAAGACCTTAATATCTTAGTCATCTGTACTAAATGTGGTTCTGACTGAGAATAAACGTTATTAAAGATAATATTTTTATATGGTTGATAATAAACTAGTGTTCTAAATAGCGTGTTATAGTGTTTTTGGACTTTAAACACTAAGTTAAGGGAAAAAAGCGCGCTATTTCAGCTATGTACGACCGCTATAGCGGCAATAGTGGTCCGCTATTTGCGCTATAGCGCATGCTATACTACTGGGCTTTTATTTAAAGGTTTAAACTGAAACTTTTTTTAAGGATCAATTTTTTCAAGATCCAGATTACTTTTGCTTTTAAATAGAAAAAGATAAGATAGTTTGTGCCATGATGCTTAGTTTTTTTTAATATAAAAAGATATATAGTTTATGTCATGATGCTTAGGTTATTTTAAATAGAAAAAATATATAGCTTATGATATTATTAGAGATATTTTGAATAGCAATTTAGACTTTATACTGGTTCAATATAAATATTCTAATTTCTCAATTAATTTTGCATTATTTATCACTATATGAGACTTTAGATACTATTGATCATTAGTAAAAAATATAAAATATATGTTTTTAAACAAAACACGCTATATAGGATAGTTTTCACTATTGCTACGCTATTTACAATAGTTTTTTATTTATCCTTTCCACAATGACAAAATAAACGCTATTTTGAACCTTGTAATAAATACTTGACTACAATCTCTTAAAAAATCAGATATAGCCGGATCATCCGAACTAAATTAAATAAATGAGAGATCGAACTAGCATATATTTTTTTACTCTAGAATTTCTTAGTGCAGATTTTGTTTGTTTGTCTACTTTATTCTAATTAGTGCAATGATGATTATGTGACTTTAATTTGTTAGGCAAATATGTCAAATACTAATTATAATATTCCACTTAAGTTAAAAGGATTACAAATTTTGATGATTGTTTTTTAGATTTATTTTATCGGTAAATATTGGCAGTAATAAAGAACTAGTATTTGATCTAATGGTTAAAGTTTCAAGTTCAACATCTGATTAAAAGATTATTTGTGAATATTTAAAGTTGGAAACTTTGATATCATTTTAGCTCTGAAACAAATATTGAGAGTAATAAAATGGATCCTCCCAAAAAAAAATTCGTAGTTCAATTAATTGGGATTTAACTCTCCTTTTTTTTGTAAAAAATGAATTTGGTAATTTTTTTTTTCTGACATGCACATTATTTTTTTACAAAGAGATTAACTGGGCTCCTAATATTTAATTATTGAGTATTTATTGTTAAAAAATAAAGTGAAAATCAACATTTCGATCAGAATTAATGTAGGAATTATGATCCATCTAATATTTCAAATTTCTTAATAATATAATGTTAGTTAGACGTTAGAGAATTCAACCTACATAGATATATAAATGAAGAAGATTTTTTTTTTTAAAACCATAATTAAAAAAAAGAAATTTATGAAACCAACGTGATTAGTTTTTCTTTTACCAAAATCACAAGAACTGAATTGTCATTTCGGTCCAATTTTTTTCGGGACTGAAATGAAAATTCAGTACGAGGTGGTTTCACAGATTTTTAGAAAAAATAGTGTAGCCTTCAGTGTAAAACCTACGGGCCGAGATGTTATTTCAGCCCAATGTATTTTGGTCCGGACCAAAATGACAACTCGGTCAGAACTTTTTTTTTCGTGTTTTTCATTTTTTTTCTTGTTCTCCTACCAAAAATATACAAATCTATGTGATTAGAATAAAAAATAAATGAGTTTTCAGAGTTGAAAAAGAAATAAACTTATTCAGGTGGAAAAAAAGGAAGAAAGGAGAAAGAAGATAAGAGAAGAGAGAGACTGCTGGCTCTTGGGTAAAAAAAAATAATAATGTGGTGAGACTGAAATTCAATTTCGGTCCAGACAGTTTTTTGATTTTTTTTGTGGCCGATGCATTGAAAATCTGTGAAACCACCTCGAACTGAATTGTCATTTTGATTCAGATAAAAAAAAAAATTGGACCGAAATGACAGTTCAGTCCTTGTAGTTTTTGTAAAAACGAAACTAATCGCGTTAGTTTGGTAAATTTCTTTTTATAATTATGGTTTATAAAAAAATTCAATGAAGAACCACTATTATAAAATTAAGGACGAGAATCCGCACTGGCTTGATCTGAAACTTTAGATGAGCATTTTTAGAATGGTGTGAGGTCACATGGTCAAGAGAATTTTTGAATTATTAATTAATCGCTTCTTTGGTCAAGAGAATGTGCTGTGTATGCTAGACTAGTCTATAGAATCTTCTCCCTTGGTTCGGTTCAACGGCGCTCCCGGTTCAGCAACATGAACCAAAATAGTATATATATTACACTGCCTTAATTATTGGGTAATATTACCTAGCAAATGCTTGTAAGATATTTCGGGTGAGGCTATGTAATATGCATATTACGAATCGATAATTGTGGATTTATATATTTATTTTTAAAATTCAAATCTTTGATTCTAACTGTCAAATATAATTTTCATATCAAAATGTATTTGTATACCATTTTATATGTTTTAGTTTGTTCATACTATTTTTTTAGATAGAAAATCGTTGTTTTTGGATGGTCCATAATTTTCAAATCAAGTGATTTTCTATCTGTCTAAAAATAAGTAAAAAAAAATCTAAAAGATATAAAATTTAATTTACAAGTACATTTTTATATAAAAATTACGTTGAACAGTTTAAATTAACTGTTTGAACTTTACAGCACAAAGATATATATGAGCCTATAGCGCGGGTCTGTACGTGTGTTTTTTGTTGAATTAGTAACATAAATTATTGTTTGATAATTAAAAAAATTTAGAACGTGTTAATAATGTACTTTCAATATGTCGATCTTTCTTTATAAAATTTCAGTCAAATTTCGTTACTGCATGCAAACTAGTCAAAGTAATACTAATTAAATAAACGAGCACAACAGGATCGTTGGATCTATAGATTCTAGAGCACCAATGCATCATACTGCCGTTTGTTTTGACAAAGCAGTTGCGTGCATGACGCTTTGATAGATAGATTATTAACCATTGTTAATAGCAGGCGTCTCTCTTGTGAATCACCTAATCTCAAAACTTGTATATATATATGCATGGTAATTTAAAAAGGCATATGTAATGCATGGCGATTGCTAGTTACAGAAATCATTATTTTTCTTCTAACGGAAATAGTACACCAAACATGCCCGTTGACAACACGCGCTTCTTAATTCTTATGATTATTTTCCATTTATAATTTGATAGTACTATTTAATTAGAGAAGTGATTACTTTCTTAGTAAACATCTTTTATATTTGTAATTTCTTAGAAAAAATAATATTATCATATATACTAAGTGAATTTATTACACATAACAATTCGATTTGTTGGTATTCCGTCCTAAAATGTCAAGTTTTAAAATTCAAAAGATTGATATAAGCAGCTCGGTTTGATATATTTTCAAATTCAAAATTTAATGATTTTAAGATTTATTTTTTATTATTATTTTATGGAAGAATTATTTTTAGTGGACGATCTAAAATTTTATGATCAAATAGTTTTTCTGTACACGTGTAAAATAGTATTATAGACTCATTCATCATCAAAATATTAATTTGTTTTAAACTGTTAAAGTGACCGTGTTACTAAAAACAAATTGACCTGTATTTACTTTTGGCAAATGCCTATTTTTTTTTTTTTAAATTCATTGCTGTGCATCTACAATTATTTTCTATATTACCCCATTTAATAATAATAATAATAATTAATATTTTGCACCAAATTTGAAGTTCTTAATTAGGTCCATGTTTCCGGTAGGGTTGGCTACTACTGTTGACCAACTCAAAGAATACTTTTGTTCTATTTTCTAGAGAGAGAAACTTTGGTCCTTTCCGTCTAAAACCATACTATTCCAAGTGATAACCTAGTTGTAAAGTTGAACTAGACAGATTTTGGTCATGGTGCACCAAATGTGGCCAATTCAATCAACCACTCAGTTCCAACTATTTCCAATTATTCTACTCTTTCTTCATTACATTCTATAACATATTTGTAAAAAAAAATTACACATTTTTTTTTTACCCAGTCTTTATTTATTAGATTATTAGAAGAAAATAGAAGAAGAAAAAAATGACCGTATCAACGTAGTATCTACCGTCCTTCACCGCAATCCAGTGTTTTAAAATTCGGTCTATTCAGCTGAATATTCGGCCGAATATTTCTATTCGGTTGCAATCCGAATAGAAAATCTATATTCAGTCCGAATATGAAGTTTAGAGCATATTACCTGTTTAGAGTATATTAATAGTGATAAAATACCATTTCAAAGTATATTAACAGTGATTTATACCACATATTACCGGTTTAGAGTATATTAACAGTGATAAAAATACCAGTTTAGAGTATATTAACAGTGAGTTATATCACATATTACCGTATGCTTGTTTATATATACGAATTCTCATTTAAAATCCGCATATATAAATTCAAATAAAAATCCGCATATGCAGTTGCATACTGTATATGCAGTATCCGGTGACCTTCCGCATATCGGATGAGAACCGAATTTCAAAATACTGCCACAATCAAAGCAAAGAGCAAGACCGAGAAGAAGCTGAAATGAAACAGCTAGAAAACTAAAAATTTCATGAAACTCCACAACTTATTTTACCATTTTACCCCTATTATGATCAGCAACAAAACAAATAAAAATAGCGCATCCCACGCCGGCGACAGTCGTCAATGTACGGATGTCTCCCCTACTACCGTCAAATGCCTTTTATCTCCATTTCTTAAATAAATGGACACATCCTTTCATTTATAAATATTATCTCTCCAATTAATAAAATAATTGGAGAGGATCTTCATCGGCGTCTCTCTCTTAAGTCTCAACACTCGGTCACTGTTAAAATCTTCTCTCTCCTCATCTTAAAAGAAAAAAAAAGTAGGAATTTTGCATAAAGGAAAATTCTCTCATCGGTGTACCGACTTACTTACTCCTGGTCGACAAAATATCACCTTCTCAAATGTAACCGCCAAGCGGACCCCACACGAAACTTCATCTCCAAGATCCATGATCCTAGTTCAAATAAAATAGGCACTGAACCCATACTCATAATTCTCTCAGCATATCTTTTCCTCTTTTCTCTGCCCTCTCTGTTTTACCTCCTCTCTCTCTCTCTCTCTCTTTTAATTCTCTTCTACTGGAGCCATTAAAAGACGTATCCGCTTTTGATTCCCATCTCCGAGACGCCCCCACCATGGTTATGGTTCTATTCCCTCCTCTTTCCCCAAACCTCCTCTTTCTCTTCCTCCTCCTCCTCACCACCCCTTCCTCCACCCAAAGATCCCATCTTTTCCCCCAGATCTGATCCATTTTTCCCAATTTTTCTCCTTAAACCCCTCAATTCTTGTCTATTTACAGTTTCATCCCCGTGTTTTCACTCTCTCCAACCAATGGGTTGTGGGATGTCAAAGCTAGAGGAGCAAGAGGCGGTGACTCACTGTAAAACTAGGTCTCTGCTCCTGGCTGAGGCGATCCAGGACAGGTATGCACTGGCTGATGCGCACCGGGCCTACGCACAGGCGTTAGAATCAGTGGGTCCCGCTCTGTTTTCATTTCTGAATGCAGCTCTAGTGGGACCAGCTCCGCCTTCGCCTCTACTCACTCTCCCGACACAGAGAAAAGGCGACCCCTCCCCTTCAGTTCCCACTCCAGTTCCAATCAACACTGGCTCAACCAACAAGCCGTCGCACTCCCGGTCTCACTCCGGCGGATCCCACATCCAGTTCTCCGACTCTGAATCAGAACATGGTTCGCATATACACTTCTACTCTGACGAAGAGGATGCAATTGAGCCCAGACACAGTTCTCAATTCAACCCGACAATCCATTATAACATGAATTACGCCCGCAGCCAGCCGCCTCCACCGTCAGTGTTGGTCCAGCAGCGGCCTCCCATCAGCCAAGACATTGTCTATCCATCCTATAATGACCCAATTGAGCCCGGACCTGCTTCTCAATTGAACCCGGCAACCCATTTCAACATTAATTACGCCCGCAACCAGCCACCTCCTCCAACAGTGTCGTTTGAGCAACGGCCTCCTATCAGCCAAGATACTGCCTATCCATCCTATAATGACCCGTACATGTACCAGCCTCAAAGCTCGGGTCTTTACCCACCTTACCCATACCCACCTTACCCTTCATTCCCGGGTTATGGCGAAATGGGTGGAGGCGAAATGGGTGGAGGGTATAATGGGTATTTTGGTTCATCGGCAATGCCAAGTGATTTTCCTCCACCCCGTCAGCCTGCCCCCCAAGAAGATGAGCCGGCCCCAGCCCCACCTTCTCCTCCTCACGTTTCTACATGGGATTTTCTTAATCCATTTGAATCCTATGATAGTTACTATGCAGCACCTTATACACCAAGCAGAAGCTCGAAGGAGGTGAGAGAGGAAGAAGGAATTCCTGATCTGGAAGAAGAACATGAGGTAGTGAAAGCAGCATATGGTGATGATAAAGTGCCACCTTTTGCATCTGGCAAGGGGAAGGTCGAGAAAGGGGAAGCGTCAGGTAAGTCGGGTGATGACCCACATCGGAAATCACGCTCCTTAGAGGTTGGTAGTAGTAGCAACAGTGAAGGTGACAATAGCAGTGTTGGTTTGGAGCATGAGATGAATGTGGTAGATAAAAATGTGGTAGGAGATGATACTGCTAGGAGAAGTGTCGGAAATTTGCCAGTACCAGTGATTAAAAGCTACACCAATGATGCTGAGGTGGTACGAGAAATAAAGATACAATTTGAGAAGGCTTGTGAATCAGCAAATCAGGTCTCTAGGATTCTTGAGGTGGGCAAGCAACCGTACCAACAAAAGAGTTCACCCCTGAAAGGTACTACAGTTTTTTGTAGTTGATTTATTACTATTTAAGTTTGTATCTAATCTGAAAAATGATTGGTAATATGTGGCAGCCACTGTGAGGATGATTTGCGGGTTGCCTTCAGTATCTAGTTCTGACGAGGATTTGTTGACTTTTGAGGAGGATTTGGCGGTTTCTTCTACATTGCGGAAGCTCTATATATGGGAAAAGAAGCTGCTTGAAGAAGTCAAGGTTTGGTTGATATTATTATTAGTAATTCCATAGTATTAGTTTAATCCTTCCATGTATAGGGCTCTTAATTTGTTAGAATTGTTTATGGTCAAGTAGTCTTAGAGAATTGGTCGCCATCTTATTTATTTTAATATAGTTGTATGTCTATCACTTTTCTTAATTTGGTCACATAGAAGAGTTTATTTAAGGACTGTGGACTGTTTGATGAGGTGTTGCGTTGGTCTAATGCTTTGCTTGAATTCTCTTTTAGTTTTTCCTTTCTATTTTATCTAACCTTTTAGTTTGAAAATCACTTTCTCATGTTAGTCACAACCCATCAATCCTATACAACAACAACAACAAAGCCTTTAGTCCCAAACAAGTTGGGGTAGGCTAGAAATGAAACTTAACCGTAGTCGTGAGGGTTTCATTTCCATGAAAAAATCTGTATTTTACGTTGGCTAGGCACGCCGATCACATTTTCCTGGTTGGGACAGGTGGTGTAGAAACTACACAGGCGGAGTTCCTATGTTTCTCCAATTTCCTGCTTTATTGTTTTAGAGAGCTTAAGATCCATGTATCATTATTACAATAAACTTGCTTTCAGCATCCTATTTTTTCCACAGATTCACATACACATAAACAAACTTTATCTTTCAAAACATACTTTTTTTTTTGTTTTTAAATTCTTGGACATACATGAAATGTGTCGAATCATTTATATGTAGACCGATGTGATGAGTTATATATAGTTCATGTGATGTGATTCTAAAAACCAATAGTACTATTGATAGTAAGATGTAGCCAACTAAAGTTCTGTTTTCAATTGGTGATCCAGTTATAAGATTTTACATTTGTATAGACAATAATGAAACACGTAGGCATATGTTTAAGTTGATGTCAGTATTTTTTTTCTAAAATTTAAGCTTGGAAGTTGTTGAGTTCAGCATAACCTTAGCCTATCTTATTTTATATTATTACTTCCTTTTTATTTTTAACATTTATTAGATATTTGTCATACTTATATTTTGTGTGCAGACGGAAGAAGAAATGCGAGTATTGTACGACAAAAAATGTCGAGAATTGAGACACCTTGATGAGCGAGGAGCTGAGGTGCATAAAATTGAGGCAATTCAAGCTGATATTAGGAAATTATCTACTAGAATAAGCATCGCTATTCAAATAGTTAATACCATTTCAACCAAGATCAGCAAGATAAGGGATGAAGAGCTATGGCCCCAAATTTGTCAGTTTGTGCAAGGGTATGGGCATTTATTTTCCTTACTGCATTTATGGTAAATTTTGCATAAAAGCCAGTAAGAGCACGTTGTTGCATTACTGATGGCGATATTCCGATAAGTTTGGGGGGTGGGGGGCAAATTGCAAATGGGGGCTGCTGTTATTTCTCCTACAAGGTAAGTGGCATGAATTTGAAATATGGGAACTCTCCATTTTGTAAACATGGGATAAGTCCTACCACATAGGCGGGGGAGCAGGAGAAACTCTCATTTGTCGCATTCTTTGTCTGCGAATAATGCTATTAAATTGCGCAAGTAATGGCAGTGTGAGGACAAAGTTGTCAATTTACCTCAAGTAAGGGCAGTGTGTTTTATAATCTACTAAGATGATCCAAAAAAAATTGTATTCACATCAAAACATTGGGGTCGCCTATCGCCTTCTTTTTGAGATCATATGTCTTTACTCCTACCATTCTTCAATCAATATATAGCTTTCACCTATTAGACTATAGTGTTCGATCGCTGGTGGAAGATTTGTTTGTTTGTTTGTTTTCTAATTTTTTAGAGGATCCTCTATTAAAATAGAAAAGGAACAATTGATGATCATTCAGAATTATGGAATATAGTACTGGATCATTCTTCTTTTATTTTTCTTTTTTAAGTATTTCATAACTTTTTATAGGTTACGACTTTTAAACCATTCCTTTTTAAGTTACAGCAACTAGTTTGCTCTTGCTACCACACTGTAGAATCGAGTTCAAACTGTACCCTTACAGAATAATTATCTTTTTTCAGGTTCATGCGAATGTGGGCTGCGATGTCAGAATGCCACCACATTCAATGCCATGCCATCTCTGCTGCAAAGAACATTGACTCTATTCTCTCCTTCCCTCGCCTCTCTGATTCGCATCTCGACTCCACCAAGGAGCTCGAAATCAAATTACTCGACTGGATGACCTCCTTCGGTGCATGGGTAGCCGCACAGAAGAAATACATACAAAACCTAAATTTATGGTTGGTCAAGGGCCTTAACTATGTCGAAGAGGTCACTGAAGATGGGCCAATACCCTTCTCCCCCGGCCGGCTTGGGGCCCCACCAATCTTTGTAATTTGCAATCAGTGGTCAAATAGCATGGATATGATTAAGGACACTGAGGTAATTTGTGCTATACGTGACCTCACGAGTAATGTGAACCAGTTGTTGGAGCGGCACCAGTTTGAAAGGAGACAGGCATTGATGGCAAACACAGAGGGCATGGATCGAGCTCTCAAGTCAATGGATAGGGATGAACAAAAAATGAAGAAGGAGATTGAGATTCGACATAAGAAACTGATCTCGATCAGTGGTCAGGCTGGAGCTCTAGAAGCAGTGCAAAATACTGAGATCGGGAGTCTGCAGTTGAGTTTAAGACGAGTTTTTGAGGCTTTAGAGAATTTTACAGCCACTTCGGCAAAGGTTTATGAGGATTTAAATGTGCGGTCTGAAGAGGAAAAGGAACTGTTAAAAGATGATTCAAAGATATCGTAGCATAGACCTTAATTTAATAAGGCTATTGTAAAGGAGGCATAGCAGCAGCCCTGCAAGGAGTTCATTTGGATATTTTAAGAAGAGCTGGGGCCATCTGCAAATGTTCCTCTCATCCTCTCATCGGCAATATGAGACCCTTCTAGAAGAGAGAGCATAGATGAGAGAAAGCTAATGTAATTGCAAAACTGCCTTTGGAGAATGCAGAAACTTATACTGTTCATAGAATTTTGGTCGTAGAATTAGGCTTGTAAAAGGGAATTTATTATTCGACAGCTAGGCCGCAGAGTTGGAAAGCCTTGTTAAAGTTGTACTATTTAATTTGTAGAATTAGATCTAACCCCCTGCTGTGTAATTATTTGTTACATTTCTTTATTCAATTTTGTTCTGGATATTAGCTTGACTTTGTAAATTCAGCTGCAATTTATCTTGTCAGTTTTGTTATATTCTGCTTTTTGTTCCTGTTAATTTTGGATATTGTGTTGTGTGTAGCATCTTAACTTTTATTTTCTACACTCTGTTTAAACATTAACATTTTTAGGCCCAACTGCTAGTTATGTTATAATATGCAAGCGGTTACCATAAATGCCAAATATAATGGACTTTAAAAAATGGGGAGTGCTATTTTAAGCGCTCAAATTGTATTAATAAGTGCAAAAAGAAATTTTTGTTTCATTATACTACGTTTACCCTTATTTAATACAAACTTGCATTTTTTAACAGTTTAAAAAAGAATATATTTAATGTATTTAATATGGAAGAGCTGCCTTATTTAGCTTTTATGAAAAAAAAATAATGTTCCCATGATTTTTTGAGAAATGCCATTATTCTTTTTCTATCTTTCAAAGAATATTTCATTTGTAAGAGAATTCTATATATCATGATATGCTCAATAATAAAAATATGAAAGACTTGCACTGTTACACATCAGGAAGTCTCTCTGTTTACTCCTCTTCAAAGAATCATGAACATAGATTGCACGAATCTCAAGATGTGATAGAAACAGGGGTGCAGATGAATAAAATATTTATCCATCTGTATCCATATTTGTATTATAATTTTTGCAAATTCAAATATTTGGATACAAATAGTTTGCAAATACAGATATAGATATGAATATGATTTTTGCAGATACAAATATGAATACGATTTTGGTTTAGGAAGCAGATATAGATACGGATAACTATCTGTACCTGTATTTTTTTTAGTTTCTTGGATATCTATTTGTGTGGATTCTGATAGACACGGATTCAAAACAGATAATCATCGTATTCGCATTTGTTTATCCGCATGTTTTGGAATCATAATTTGGTTAAAAACGGATGTTTCTTTTTGTTGGTATTTATTTATTTATTAAAATATGGTTATAGTTAGAAAGGAATATCATATTATGATTTTTCTTTCTAACCTTAACCATAATAAATAAATACCAAAACTTGGACTTCATGAAATGACATCAAGTGATACAACCAACAGTATCTTAAATTTTCTCAAAAAACCATGGTAACATTAAATAAATTCATAAAACTAAGGCAGCTCCTTCATATTAAATGAATTAAATACATTCTTTTTTTATAAGAAACATGTATTAAATAAGGGTAAATATGATATAATGAAACAAAAAAATTCCTTTGCACTTATTAATACAATTTAAGCGCTTAAAATAGCACTTCCCATAAATGGGTTCCTTTTGTTGGGACAAAGAAAACAGAAAATTAAGTTAGAAAGACTAAAAAAAAAAAATTAAGGCTCAGATTGGATTTTTGGAATCCGGCCTTTTTTTTTTTTCTTGCAGCCAACCAGTGTTTTGAAAGTTCTAGGACCGGACTGTGGAAGTTGTGGACCTCATCCGTACCGAGGTTCAAAACCGTACTGGACCGGACCAAATCAATTTAAGGTTCTATAAAGATTTTTAGTTACTATTTTGGACTAGAGTGTAGAACTATGAATCGTGGGAACCTTGACCCGTGCAGAACCGTGAACTTGCCGAATTTGAACCGAACCAGACCGTTTGGTCAACACTACAGCCAAGAGCCAACAACCGAAATTTACTTTTACCTTGGATAAAAGTATGGTTTTCCAATTTATTAACAATATTATATATCAGTGACTAAACAATGCACACAGGAAAGTATAAGGCCGGATTCTTAGAATGATGTCTTCTGTCTAAAGGAAAGATCGTACTTTGAGAGTAAGATCTGCTAGATCTTTGTTCTCTTTTTCCCGGCAAAAAGAACCTCAAATTTGGGATATGAACTGCAGCTTTTTAATTGAAGATACCACGAGGATGAAACAAAGTGAGAATCAGATTTTTCTGGAACTTCTATGATTTAATGTCTCCTTCAGATATTGGATATTATGATAATTTAATGTCATAAATTATCCGATTATCAAAGTATTCAATTTTAAACAAATCTTTTTGGAGAATGGAGTAGGTCCGATGGGCATTAGATCTACTTTTGAGTCCAATTACCTCCAACACTGTCTGAACCGCATTAAAATTTGTGTGCACAGAAATTGAAGCAAATGCTTACATATTTTAAAACAGATTACACGTATCTTAATGTAAATCGGACGGTGGTTGAGCTCATCGAACCAAAGTAGGTCCGAGCATTGGATCTACTCTGAATCCATCTTTTTGTGGGTGCGTATCCTCTGAGATATCTCAATTTTTGCGTGACCAAAGTGTCTGGTGCCTATTCGGGGGATGTAGGGGGCCAGTTTTATTTGAGTTTTGAGATTCGTGCAGAACGTATTTGAACGATTGAGATATTCCAAAAAATCACGCAAAGTTTGAGATATCTCAGAGGATGCGAATTCTCTTTTTGTCCTCCATTTTGAAACACACACTTGGTGGACTTGGATTTCGTCTCCCTCTCATTTACAACTGGGCTTCAAACCGCAAGGAACAAATAAGAGGCTGGCTCAAAATTCTAAGAAAAGACAATAAAGGAACTATAACCCTACAATTACTACTTTGGGCCTGCTGATTTGTTTCTTTGGAGCAATTTCTGAAATGCTCGTTTTTACGGCCTTTGAGCTTTTATGCTTGTGGAGTGGGAGGTGGATCAACGAGCATCGGATCAAATTCGGTTCAGTGTTTTATCAGAACCGTTCAATTGGTGCCAAAATTTGTGCACAATTTATCTGTACGAATTTCAAAGCTGTCTACACAATCTTGATATGAATCAAAAAGTTCCGACCGAACATCCAATAGAAGTTGGTTCGATACTCATCGGACCGCCCCTGATTTCTACGCTTGTGATCCTTCTTGCTCTAATTGAGGAAATCTTCATTCATTATCTCTATTTGTGCCAATAGGAGATCCTAAATTTTACCCCACACTTAACATTGCCAGAGTAAATTAATGTTTTCATTAAGCGACACGGTTGCTTATCACGTAATATATATATTCTTTGAAACTAGGAAAGTAATATTTTTTATGTGAAAAGTTACAAATTTAAAATTAAATAAAAATTATTTGTGACTATCGAATAATCGAGTGACTTGATTTCCAACATTTACTCAAAAAAATATGGAATAATCTGATTTTAAAAGACTAGTTTTTCAGTTTAATAGCGTGTTAACTGTCTACAGTTGTAGGTGCACTCACAAAAAAATGCGAATAATCTTACAACGGATTTGGAGAAAAAAAATAACAAAATATTAGGGGCCTGTTCGGCCAACGGAGGGGAAAGGAAATGGGAATGAGATTGTAAAATTTTTGAATTGATTTTTACTGTGCTCATGGGGAAAAAAAATTCAGTCTAAGTGAAATTTTTTCTTCCCACGCATACAGTAACGCGTCGAACAGGCCCTTAAAGTCAGCACAAATTGTGTTTTCTCATAATTGCTCCAAGAAATGTTGCTTAATTTTTTAAATTATGTAAAAATGCACAGGCATGCATAGCTATAAATAATCGAAGAGGAGGGATCCAATTACACCATTTTGTGGTGACACATCTTGACACATCTTGACACCATATATTTTAAAAGTTATTTTTGCAATTTAAAATTCCAAGAAGTCGATCTGGACCGTTCAACATGATCTCCATATTAAAATGTGCTTGGAGTTCAAATTTTACATTTTTGGAATTTTTTTAGTATTTATTAAGATATGTACAAAATTGTTGTTTTCTGACAATTATGGACCATTAAAAAACAACTATTTTCAAAAATTCTAAATAAATATTAAATTTTTTTCAAAAAATGTAAAATTTGGTATGCAAGAACATTTTAATATGGAGGTCATGTTGAACAGTTCAGATCGACTGTTTGAATTTTAAAATGACAAAAATAACTTATAAATATATGGTGTCAAGATGTGTCACCATAAAATGGTATAATTGGATCCCTCCTCATAATTGAATTACCTAATCTGTCGCTTTGTCTTGAGTTCTATCTAAAAACCCTTTTGAGATTTTATTCAAATCAAACAAAATTTTCTAATTTTATCCCTCTTCCAAGGACAACAAGACCTCCAACAGAACAATTTTTATATTACATTATTCACTATAATCACCACTTCACCACTCTAATGTTTCACTTTTTCTTTCTTTTCTTTGAAAAAAAATAAATAAAGAATAAATTACTTGATCTCACTTGTTTGGTGACTATGTCTTAGATTGGGGTAGGGATATGCCATTGTGTAACAATGTTTTGGAGTATAATTTGATGGTTTCAATTCCTGTCAATTCAAAAGAAAAGGCCTATAAAGGTTTGTATATGGGCCTAAAAATAAGTACAAAGTATATATTAGGTTGGAGCGATAGGAACCAATGGGCCATCATTCCACTGGGCCTAAAACACCGGTCGCTTGATTTCTTTTTCTTTTTTTTAAAGACAAAAATATTTAATTGAAAAGAGAACCGGAGGGGAGGTTTGAGGAAAATAGCTCGCTCCACTGTATGTCTGTAATTCTGTATCATTGATGGATCCGACTCCGGTGCTTTTCTCAGAGAAAAGCATCAAGCTGCTTTTCCGATCCAAACCATTCAAATTTTTAAATTTACGTATCACGAGAAAGAAACTTTTCCATGCACAAATCTCCACGAATTTGAATGGTTAGGATCGGAAAAGCAGCTTGGTGCTTTTCTCTAAGAAAAGCACCGGAGTCGGATTCATCATTGATACCAGGATGAGAGAGGGTGTCTCTCCACAGTATCAATGGTACAGTGGATAGTCTATTATATCCGGGTAAATATCTTCTCAGATACTGCACAAAATTCTCTTCACTTAACGGTTTGAGATTTACTCTCAGTCGGTTTTAGATTCAAACTATCGTAGGAGGCAATAATATTGGACTTTGAGATTCGTTCCGAGTTAAAAAGAACGGTCTGGATATACTAATTGTAAAAGATTTTCTTTTCAGGTACCTGAGCTTGTGAATTCATTATATCCCCACGGTAGATAAGAACATCTGCATCCCTGAAACTCTTGGAGTTTCAAAGCTGACATGGCAGTTTCTAAACCAGTTTCAGGGATGTAGATGGATTTCATATTTAGCAATTTTGTTCAGGAGTTTCTAAATATGAAACTGTTTCAAAACTCTGACATGGCAAAATAATCAATTCTTATTGGCTCAATTTTTAATATTGTTTTAATTAAATGCTAATGTGGCAATTAAGAAACTCTAATTATAATTTTAGGGATGTAGAGGTTTAGAAATTCAAAGAGTCTGGAATTTCTAAAACTCTGTTAACAGTTATTTAGAAACTCTGAGAGTTTCAGGAATACAGATGCTCTAACCTATTTGATCGCTGGATAACAAATTATCCGGGTAGAGCTATTAACAAAATTGATTTGACTTCGTACAGAGTAGGAGAAATAGATTCGTTCCAGAAAAATATATGACGTTTTGCTGCATGAAGTGAAATCAGTTTTGTCAATATCTTTATCCATTTATTCTCCATTGACACTTGACACTGACAGTGCGTCAGTGCCCGTAGTAACACGTTAATGTTGCTATTTTTGCCGTTTCCATCAGGTAAACCAAGTTTTTTAACTCTTCCGGTCAAAAGGTACTGGATACCTCCATTTACACTATAGAAAGGACATTTCCTTCTTTTTTTAGTTAAATGTAGTGTTCTAATTTTGCCCCCGCGGGCGCGTCCTGCCCGTGCCCTGCCCGTGCCCGTGCCCGTGCCCGTCCTGTCCGTGCCCGCGCCGCGGGCACGCGGGCGCGGGCGTTAAACGGGCCGGGCACGATTTTTTGGAACCCCGCCCGCGGTTGCCCGGCCCCCCGTGCCCGTTGCCCGTGCCCGTGCCCTTTTTTTTTTTTTTTTCGAAAATTCAAATTTTTTGAATTTGAATTCCCCCCCACCCCCCCCCCCTCCTTCTCCCCCCAGCCGGACCCCCACTGCCCCACCTCTCAATTTTTTTTTTTTTTTTTTTTTGAAATTCATATTTTAATCCCTCCAAAAAAAATTCTATAAATATACACCCATTCCTCTCAATATTTTCACATCTCTCTCAATATTTTCATCTCTCATTCTCTCAATCTCAATCTCAATATTTTT
>CAXKVW010001610.1:0-17849 GCA_964058825.1 Carex arenaria
CTAGGGTGCTCCTAGGAGTACCAAGTCCCTTTGTACTCTCAACTCTAAAATCTATTGGATTAACTTCGAACGACGAATCCAAACCGTTGAAATCCTTCTACCTTATGAGTGATGCATCTACATGTGAAAATTTTAAAGTTTTGAATTAATTTAGTATAAAGTCAAGTGGTAAAAATTAGAAGGTTTCTAAATTAATTTTAATGCATTCATTTTTTGGAAGACTTTTGACTACTTGACTTTATACTAAATTAATTCGAAACTTTAAAATTTTCACATGTAGATGCATCACTCATAAGGTAGAAGGATTTCAACGGTTTGGATTCGTCGTTCGAAGTTAATCCGATAGATTCTAGAGTTGAGAGTACAAAGGAACTTGGTACTCCTAGGAGCACCCTAGTTTCTAAATTAATTTTAATGCATTCATTTTTTGGAAGACTTTTGACCACTTGACTTTATGCTAAATTAATTCGAAACTTTAAAATTTTCACATGTAGACGCATCACTTGTAAGGTAGAAGGATTTCAACAGTTTGGATTCGTCATTCAAAGTTAATTAATTTGATATATTTTAGAGTTAAAAGAGTACAAATGATTTGGTACTCCTAGGAGCACCCTAGTTCTACTCTATATAACAAGTATCAGTAGAATTAAGTGTACAATTACTTGCCGCGCTGTCTTGTTTACAATCATGAATTACTTTGGTAACATGGATTGATTCAAGTGCTGGTTTGCATGCTTCCATGAGTGCTGCACCTCCTTCAATTGCATCAACTATGTATATTGCATCAGAAAATGCAAGCTGAAAGCACAAAAAAAAAATACAAAATAATAATCATTTAAATGTTAAATTAATTGACCTTTTCACTTCTCCCTTAAAAATAATCCCTACGTACCAGTATTCTCATGTAAATTACCTGCATGATGCAAAGAGTGCCATAACGGGACAGGTTAACGCCTTCACAGTCAAGGCCAATAACAAGTTGGTTCTCTGGTGAAGGTTTTAGAAATTCAACAGGGAGTTGAGATTGTTTTGTAACGATGTAAATCGGCACTGCTGTGTTGTTACCACCTAATAGTCATAGATGAATAAAATAGAATTCATAAGTTCTGACAGGTTCATCTCTTCTATAGACCAGATACCAGAATGAATTAATTTGAGATAATTTATGATAACAATTCATCATATTTTTCAGTTTGCTTTTTATCAAGGCAATTTTAATCCATAAATCCGGTTTACACTAGTAACATGCCAATTTAGCTTTATCTTGAAAAAAAACAAGAAATAAAACTAGAGAAGGTTTTTAAAAATCTTTGCAGAAGATGTGAAGTCGAATAAAACTAGAGAATGTGATCTCATAACCTGAGGTGATGGATGAGTGTGGATTGGATTTTGATGCATCCATCCTTCAATCAATCCAAATCCAATAGTGACTATAGGTGGCAGTTGACAGAGAGGAGGAAGAAAGGCAGATGCACAAGTGCTAAGTTCCATCTACAATTGCTTGTATTTATAGAGTAAAAGTAGGGTGTTCCTAAGTTCACCAAGCTCCTTTGTGAATTCCACTCTCAAACCTATCGCCAATCGATGAATCCAAACTGTTAAAATCTGTCTACTTTACAAGTAATGCATCTACATGTAAAAATTTTAAAATTTTAAAATAATTTTGTATAGAGTCAAGTAGTCCAAAAAAGTCCAAAAAATAAATGCATTAAAATTAGTTTATAAACCTTCTAATTTTGACCACTTGACTTCATACTAAATTAATTCGAAAGTTTTAAATTTTCACATCTTGACGCATCACTCATAAAGCCAATGAATTGGATTCGTCGTTTGAAGCTAATTCAATAGTTTTAGAGTTGAGTTCACAAAGAACCTTGGTGAACTTAGGAACACCCTAGTTCTACTCGTATTTATATATTAATGCTAGTTGGAAGATGAAATGATTGTAATTAATAAATAATTAATGAATTGGCAATCCAAAGCACCCAATCCGCACAATTTCCCCTGTCGGATCATATGGTGACTTTTGATTATCTAAATAATTTGCTGATTCTCCAATATTTAGTATTATGTAGTAATTGTGAAAATGGTTTGTATAAGGTACAAAATGGATATGCCAGTAAGCTTTGTAAACCATAAAGTAGAAGAAATTAATGTTATTTAATTTTTACATAAAAAAGGATCCGTTGCGTTTATTACTTTGGAACGTTAAATATAACTCAATTTTATTCTTCTATGGTTTAGTGTACAGTGCAATTTTAAAACCAAAAAAAATTCTAAATTCATGGTTACAAAATATAATCCGCCAAATATCTATCTGATTAGCATAATAATTCATTAAATTTCATATAGTTTGATCGGTACGCATTTCTAAGTGATGAAATAGGTTGAAGAAGAATAACTCTTCACGTGTTGGCCGGTACTAAAGAATAACTCTTTAGTTCTTTACTAGGGTATGTTTGGATGCACAAGAATAGCCACTGTTTCCGGAATAGCATTGCTATTCGGAACAGGGTGCATCCAAACGACTTTAGAGCTATTCGGAATAGCTACTGTTTTTAGAATAGCGTTGCTATTCGCTATTCTTACAAAAACATGGAATAGCATTTGTTCATTTCAATATTAATACTAATCTAATATTTAAACTAATATTATATTACATTTAATATTTAAATTAATATTATATTGTATTATATTTAATCTAATATTTTATTTAATACTAATATAATATTTAAAATAATATTATGTTACATTTTAATATTTAAATTAATATTATATTATATTATATTTAATCTAATATTTTATTTAATACTAATCTAATATTTAAAATAATATTATATTACATTTAATAATTAAATTAATATTATATTGTATTATATTTTAACTAATATTTTATTCAATACTAATCTAATATTTAAAATAATATTATATTACATTTAATCTAATATTTTATTTAATACTAATCTAATTTTTAAATTAATATTATATTATATTAATATTTAAACTAATATTATATTACATTTAATATTTAAACTAATATTATATTATATTTAATCTAATATTATATTATATTTAATCTAATATTTTATTTAATACTAATCTAATTTTTAAATTAATATTATATTACATTAATATTTAAACTAATATTATATTATATTTAAGCTAATATTATATTATATTTAATCTAATATTTTATTAATACTAATCTAATATTTAAAATAATATTATATTACATTCAATATTTAAACGAATATTATATTACATTAATCTAATATTTTATTTAATACTAATCTAATATTTAAAATAATATTATATTCCATTTAATAATTAAATTAATATTACATTGTATTATATTTAAACTAATATTTTATTCAATAGTAATCTAATATTTAAAATAATATTATATTACATTTAATCTAATATTTTATTTAATACTAATCTAATTTTTAAATTAATATTATATTACATTTAATATTTAAAATAATATTATATTACATTTAATATTTAAAATAATATTATATTACATTTAATATTTAAACTAATATTATATTATATTTAATCTAAAATTATATTATATTTATTCTAATATTTTATTAATACTAATCTAATATTTAAAATAATATTATATTATATTTAATATTTAAACTAATATTATATTATATTTAATATTTAAACTAATATTATAATATTTTATTTAATACTAATCTAATATTTAAAATAATATTATATTACATTTAATATTTAAATTAATATTATATTGTATTATATTTAATCTTACATATAAATTATTAAACAGTAGCTATTCCCTCCAAACCCTATTCCAAATATGCAATCCAAACAACTTTTTCACTGTTCTGAATAGCACTGTTCTTAAACAGTAGCTATTCTTATTTACTATTCTAAACAGTAGCTATTCTAGCTATTCTTGAGTGCATCCAAACGTACCCCTAAAGAATAACTCTTTAGTTCTTGACGCATTTCCAAAGGGAGCAGCTTGCGTTCGATGTCCATCGGACTCAGTTTGAGTCCGATGGGTTCCATAACCGACCGATTCGCTTTAAAATATGTGCGTATTCTTTAAAATCAGTGCAAGTTTATTTTAAAAGCTGTGTGCACGAATTTTAAAGCTGAACAGATGGTTATGAAACTCATCGAACTCAGTTTGAATTCGACGGACATCGGACCCAAGCTGGTCCAATTTCCAAAAGATGTTCCTTCGCGACGAAGGTTTATCTAATCTTTATCCTCTATTCATAATTTTTTCATTTTTAAAAAATTTCTGTGGCGAAGACTCGGAACACGATTGTGTAACAGATGAGAAATTGAAGTAAAAGCAGGTTGGGTGACGACCTGGTTCATTTTGATACGGTTTACGAGCAATAGAAAATAATAAGGGGCACAAAAGTAGGGTCCATAGATGCAGCCTGGTACGTCATTAGGGTTACGTCATTTATTTCTTTCCGTGTCACCACTCACCAGAATTCGGATCCCCTAGGAAGTAAATCCGGATCGTTCTTTTAACTTGGTACGTATCTCAAAGCATATCCCCTGTAAATTTTGTAGATAATGGATTGAGTTCTTTTAACTACCGAATCCCCACGTAGTTGCCTATCATTTATCAAATAGGTTATAATTTTCAAATTACTAATTGAGTCCAGTTTATCAAATCAAACGAGACTGGAAGTATATCCTTAATATATCACTCGTATTGTTCTTAAAAATACTGGATATGGACTATCACCAGCCTAATATTATGTAAGAAAAATAATAATAATAACTTGAAGTTTAAAATAGCACAATAAAAACAAATATGAATGAAACATACCGATTGATCATAATCAAAATCAACAGAGAAATACAGGACAATAGTGATAATTTCTATCATGTAAATAGTATGCAAATTAACTAAGATTTTTGTCAATCGAGTGATCAATAAACATTAGGGCTTAATCAATATATGGGATTTACCAATTTAGGACAAAACTTCAAGAAACTAATCAAGAAATTGTCAGAGGTGAAGTAGAAAAGTTTGGACAAAATAAAATAATTTGCAACAAACAAAACAATATTTTGTCCAATAATATAAACAATTTGAGAATTCAAAAGAAACCTCCTCTAAAATCGTCTCAGTTTCACCTCTCTCTCTCTCTCTCTCTCTCTCTCTATCTCTATCTTTGCGTAGTCCGCGATTCTTTTTTCACAAACCAAAAGGAGACAGGTTCAAAATCTAGCGAGTTTGAACTTAGAACTACTGGGTTGGGACTTGAGGATTTAGTCTGGGCTAGGAGTAGGCAAATTAAATTCTAGGGTAGACAAGACCCATTATCGAACCAAGTTCAATTTTTTTTCTTTGGATAGGCAATTGGCTACCCCTGTTCTACACTATCTTCGTCATTGACTGTCCATTTGTATAAATTGCAGCTCACATATCCGAGGGGGATACAGACTCAGACGAGAATATCAGTATGGCTAATATCAGTACCATTGCAGCCTATATTAATACAAACATCAAGAATCTATTGAATCAATTTCAAACGGTGAATCCAAAATGTTCAAACCAATCTATTTCATTAGTTTGTGCCATTGCACCAAGCCCGCAATTCTATTCTTATTGTTGATCTTATTTATTTGTTATTTAATATATAATCAATTTAATGAGCTGCTTAACTCGACGTTTCAAATATGAAAATTTTAAATTTGACCCGTAAGCATATACTCTGAGTAGAGAAGGAAATACGTGACACGCCGTGACGTGACGTGACAAACACGCAGTGATTTGGTCACGTGACGTGACGTGACGTGATCAACTTTTTTTTTCACGTGACGACGTGACGTGATGTGACCAAAATGGTGGAGGATGGTCACGTCAAGCAAATGGTCACGTCACGTGTAGTCACGCCGTGACCATACGTGACGTGACGTAAATTAGTCATGTTAATTTTTTTTTATATTTTAATTTAAATTGTTGAAAATTTAGAAAAAAAAATGAAAAACTCTAAAATAAGTAAATAATGTTATAAAGATTATTTTTTTAGGAAATGTTGCATCTGACATTACTTTAAAAATTCAAATTACAAACATTCATTAAACTAAACTAAAGAAAATAAAAATCAGTACTACATCAGTACCAATATCACTAAACTTACACTAAAATAAAAATCTAAATACCCTATACATACAAAAAAAAGTGTGATACTCTATGTTTCATACCGTGACGTGGCGTGATGTGATCACGTGACGTGATGTGGCGTGACGTGATCACGTGACGTGACGTGACGTGTATTTTTCATTGAAATCGATCACGTCACGCGACACGCGAGTCACGTTACGTAATCGATATACGTGACGTGACGTGATGTTAACGTGACGTGACGTTCCGTGACGTGATTGGTCACGCCGTGACAAATTTCATTCTCTAACTCTGAGCATGATATGCTCACATAAGTAGCATAACCAGACTCTATACATAATTTTAGTGTTTAAAAAATAGATATTTATTTATGTTCACAATTTATAATAGTAAGATTTTTATACAAATTATATTTTTTTTAATATCTTAAGTCAAGCAAAGAATTCCTACTATGGAACACAAAACGAGCAGTTGTATTATTATAATTATTTTACACCTTAGACACATCAAAGTGCTTTCCTTTTAATCAGTCGGTTGAAAACATATATGAGAACATATATCATTTGACATGACTAAGAAATCTAAAAATTCAACCATTTTTATATATTTATAAATTAGTTGGACGGGATAGTTTATTCTAGCCGACGGAAAATCGTCTTTTTTTTTCATATTTCAAAATTTCATAGAAACCTACTATTCTTTCGAAATTTGTTTCTACTAATAAAAAAAATCGGTTCTTTGTTTAGACAGTACTAGCCCAAATATTATTATTTTTTATCGTTTCTTAGACAATGCAAACACGTGTAAATATAATTCATGAGATGGATACTCTCAAGCACAAATCGGTAACATCTCTAAATTTTTCTTTCTTTCGAGACTTCTCGATTTTCCAAATTATCTAATTTGTGTAGTTTTGTTCTTGATTTCAACCTTCCAGGTAAATTAATATTCCATGGCGTCACTCATTCAAGGTGCCAAATACAATAATTTTTTTATGCACAGAGGTACGAGTTACTTTAAAATGAAATGCATAATTGCATATTAAATTATATGGGATTAATTAGTGGAAAATTTTCATTGCCAGTAAACTTGTGAAGTGTTTAGTCGGTTCATACCAGTAATCTTTTGTTCGTGTCTTTTTCAGATAAAGTAAGTGATGGGTTGAAGCCTGCCGATCATTCAAAGCCTATGAAAACTGCAAAGAAATATTTAGGTTTGTTACAAAACATCACAGCTAAATCTTTTACGGGAAAAAAAAATACAAAAGGGTGCAGAATTTTACCTTCGGTTTATTTTCTTCTCTAACAGGACAAGCAGGAGAAGGGTCCAATAAGCCTAAAAAGAAACACTTAAGAGAAATTTAGATACATATACTCATCATAAACTCTGAATTTAGATATTTCCCCATCTAAATTTAAAAATTAGTTATTCACCCATCAAAACTTAAATAATTTATTAATATCCCATTTCTCAATTTTACCTTAAAAAATAATTTAACGAAAATAAAATTCTAAATTGACCATTTTGCCCCTCCTTCTTCCTTTCCTTTCTCACTGCGGCCTTCTCCCTTCCATTCTCATCTCTTACTGTATTACTAAAGCTTCTCCCTTATGTCCCAGCTTTTCCTCCTCCTTTTATCTGTTCTGTAGATGCTCATATTTATTCTCATTTTAGGCGCCTGTATATTTCTCAAGCACGCGCAAACCCTCATTAATTTTCTCTCTACTCCCTTTCACAAAAACTGTACATCATGGAAGAAGATTCAAACCTTGCATATTGATCCGTTCTCTTCATTGATTATCAGTTCTAACCGTAATTCTACACCTTAATCATGAAAACACTAATCAGAATAAAAATATTCCGAATAACAAAGACGTAACAGCTGGTTGTAAGAAGTTAAAGTTGGTACGAAAAAGAAAAGAGATGTACCAGTGCAATTTACTCCTTTTGTAGTGATAGATATAGTATATAGTCAGCATATATAGAAGTGATAGAGTTTGTATATTTCAAATCTTCAGAAATCATGATGTATTGCAAATTTGCAACTTCGGTACCAACACAGTTTACCCTTTTTGTAACTTTTTAATTTTTGGATTAGAAGAACAACAGAAGAAAAAAATTATGTACAGCACTGGACGGGATGGACTATCCCGTCCAGGATTATTTTTATTAGCAATTTTACGTGATTAATGAAGAAATTAGCTGGACGTGATGGTTTATTCCAGCGAACGGAATAAACCATCCCGTTTTTTTTTTTATATTTCGAAATTTCATAGAAACCCGGTTAAGGGTCCGAGTCCCGATCTATTCTTGGCCCAAGACCTATTTATTGAGGTCTTTTTGTACATGGCCCTATCAGTACCAAACCTTTTCTGTTGCAACTTATATTTAATTAGTGAATCTTACTAGTAACGGAATTCATACTTGCCCTGTCCATACCATTTGTACATCTTAATTTGATGCCTAGCTGGTACTGTATCAGAGTTCTGCATGTTGATATAGTTGCTATAGAGGGCCATAGCTGTGTTGTCCATTGAATTAAACTATAAGTTTGTATACTATTAACTTCTAATAAGAGTTTGTTTTTGTCTGATTGGTCACTTGTAGGGTATGACATGCAGTTTGATATGAAATATGCATACTACAGTTTTTTGCAATCCATCAACCTTTATCGCCTTTCTTCAGTTGCTTCTACTCAGGGAGAAGTAAGCATGATACTAAACAAAATTGTAGCATGCAGATCTAACAGCATCCTTCTGCTTGTATTGAGTATGCTTAGAGTGCTTCACAGCTTCATATGAAGTCATTAGAGCACCTTCTCTCGATCGTTTGTGAGTTGGAACTAGATTAAAAAACTTATGAGCATGAAATTTACTTTTGTGTAGGATATAGATTTACGGTAGTGGACATGGATTATTGTTGTAGGGCTAGTGAACATGGGCACATGCACAATTTTGTAAATTTATCTAATAATGGACCATTGTTTGGCATAAGAACAATAAGATTTGAAGGCGTTTTATTTGCTTCACCGCATATGTATTCATTCATTTATTATTTGTTTTACTATATACTATTACTATTTCCAGGATTCTCTTGTATTAAAACAAACTTTTATCTCATAAATGTAATCTGTTATATATGCGGTAGCATTTTGAGCTCCGCTAGCTTAATTGTTAATAATTAATTTTGGTTAGGAGCTGGATCGACTTCTGCCATTTTGAATTTTCCTAGCTAAAACCTAAAGATGACTCAAATCCAACACCTCGTTGTACGTACTATTCGCATTAATATAACAAATATTTGAAAGCGTTTAGTTTATTAATTAGGTCTATACTCTATACAGACATGGGTCCCTGCCAATGTGTTGGAACCAAAGTAGATCCAACCAATAATAATTTGCTATGGGGATTAATTATGCTTATGTAATACATTCTTAATGAAGGAGAGTAGTTTGGGTCCGGTGCCCATCGGACTCAAATTTGCGTCCGATGGGTTCCATAACCATCCGATCCACTTTAAAATCCGTGCACATAGATATTAAAGCGAATGCGCACAAATCTTAACGCGGATCAGACGGCTATGGAACTCAGTTTAATTAAGTCCGATGCGCATCGGACCCAAACTGCTCTCCTTAATGAAGAACTTCAAGTGTTTATTTTTCTTAATTGTTACATTGCATATATTGAAAAAAAAAAAATTAGAAGTGCAATAAATTTATATGATTTATATTGTTACATTTCTGTGGGGATTAATTATGCTTCTTTTTTGTGGTTGTTCTTACGCTTACGCAAACAATATTTCAAAAATGAAATTGAAGGCTTAATTAACCAAACGAGAGAGTTTAACGTGGCTTCTCTTCTGTTGGTGAAGTTGAGTTTAATTTAGAAAGATTCTAAATTAATATTTAATGGTTTCCCCGATTATTTAATCCAAATTATTTTATAAAATATAAGTAAAATATTAGTAGCCGAGAAAGAATGTGGCTATAACGATGCACATTGTCATTCTTTTGAGATACTCTCAAATCATCCATTCGTCAAAACAAAATGTAAAAAATTAATTGAACTAGTATTATGTAAAAATTAAAATAGGAATACAGGTTTGGTATAACATTAATTGAGAACCAATAACAAAAGACAGAAAAGTGAAACTTCCAATTCCATAAAGAAGGAAACATATATTCAAGCTATAGTGAGTGTTTTTTACCACAAAAGAAGACACAAAATTTCACCAGGCATAACCTTCAAGCTATAGACGGTTGTTCATGAAAAGTAGGAGGAAGATTTGAGCTTCTTAAGCAGTACTGTAATTGGTGCCTGGAGGTGGGTACTGGGTCCCACCAATGCCCGGGGCCGGATACTGGGTCTCACCCGTACCAGGTGCTGGATATTGTGATTGATTTGGGGAAAATTGGGGAGTTCCCATAGCAATTCCATTGGCATATTGCATACCAGTACTGGGTTTACTGGCAGCATCGATGGAGGGGCTTAATAGGATGTATGAAGTAATTGAAAAGGTCATGGTAAAAAGAGCGCATATAGCTGCACCGGCGAAAATACCAGGCTTTAGAACAAAGCAGTTGTCAAGGCTAGTTGTTTGGTTACCCGTGCCATTCCGATCCGCACCTAAGATAAACAATATCACTGATATAGCAAATGTGATCCTGCATGCATGTTGTGATGTGTATATATGACACAGCTTATTAGTACTCATTATCATAGGGAGCTAGCCTTTTGAGTGCTCCAGCTGATGTTATTATAAGATGAGCTAATTAACTTACCAAGAAATTATAACAAAGACGAGGGTCAATGTTCGCTTGGTACCATAAACGACTGGTACGGTAGGATCTTTTTTGCAGCAACCACAAAATCCACCAAAGACAGTGACAAGGATCTGGGCCAATACAAGAAACAGCATTGCCGTTATTGCAGTCCCGAAAGCCGGGCTGCTCGGATAATAGCAATAAAAGTCACCAATGTATACATCCGTAGCCTACGATCGATGTAGCATAGACAGTACAATTAATATTGTTATAAAAAGTTTGATATATTTTCTAGCATTTCTACATATATAACAAATTGGCAGGTAGCAGCATATATATGTGGATGCATAATTTTGAATACAAAAGAAAATGCATCGAGAACTCAGGAAATTCGATCCAAAATGCTTAATATTTTGAATCTGCATTTGACATTTGTATATATTCATTTGTTTAAATTACAATTTTAGTTATAAGAGATAAATGCCAATTTATCCTGTACAACAAAAATGGAAAATGCCAATATATATATATATATAAATATTTTTATCCAGTACAAATTAGCACTTACATCGATCTTAGTAACCTCAGCTGTGAAACCTAGAATGACACTGAGCAAACCAAGGAACCCGGAAACCAGAGACACATATAGTACTTGTTTGTCCATCATCTCTCTCTCTCTCTCTCTTTTTCTTTTTTTGAAACCTGAAAATTCTCTCTCTCTCTCTCGGTTGAGCTAGAATTAAATAGACTTGCTTTTGCCTCTCTTGAAGTATCTCTTATATGTCAAATGAAATGCTAGGTTGGCTAATTAATGCAAAGAAGTTGCCATATATATATATATATATATATATATATTGCCTTGCAGTCCTTGCTAGAACAACTGAATAAATAATACAAAGATACTTGACATAACAAAAATAATAAATAATAGAATGCTGTTGTGCAATAAAAGAAGCATTAAGAATTAAGAGAATTAATGGTGACATCAACACGTCAATCGTCAGCCAAATTGCCAAAAGCTATGCTTATGTCATCGCTAATTAGCAAAAATGCAAATTAAACTCATATAAATATAGTTAATTCTTTCTTAAAACAATTGATATTTGTAAAATTCAAATTTATACATAGTTGATACTTATCCAAAGTAAATAAATAAATGATTATATATATACCCTACAATTACACGTGGTTCTGGGGATTGCCCCCTCCAGATGTTTAATTTGTAATTCGGATTAAATTTAGGATAAAAACTAAAATAAATTTTATAAATTATGATTGGTAATTAGAATTATAGGTTAAAATATTAAAAATTATAAGTCAGAGTATTGAAAGTATAAATTAAAATATTATTTCTATCGAGTACTTAATTAGTTAATGGGTTTAAATCCGATAAGTTATTTAAATCCGAGTTGATATTTTTTGCCCCTAGACGAAAATCATGAATCAGCCATGTACAAAGTAGCCATAAGTGGCGAAGCCTTATGGGCTCAGGGGAGCACTTGCCTATCCTTAATCTAATTTTATTAATATAGTCCTCCTGTCATTTTTTTCAAAGAAAATTATAAGAATATGGTTGTACTTAAAATAATTACACAATAATGTCATACTCTGAAAAACTTACCCTAACTCTACCCAATTTATAATGTCTTATTAGAGCCGTCTAATCCGCATTAAAATTATTGTATGGACAATTTTAAAATTATTTCTTAATTAAATGCTGGCATGACCCATATTTTCTTAATTTTTTTTTTTTAGGATTCTTTCACATCAAGTATGCTCGATCGAATCCTAATGTGAATCGGATGGCTTTGATCGAGCGTCGAACTGCTTGTCACTTCCTCGTTACGAGTTACGACCAGCTCTTTCTATCCATCTAACTCACAATTCGAATAATCTTCCATGAATAAAATATTTTAGACAGAATCTGTCGTCGAATAATGCTAACCAGAAGAATTCTGTTTTCCAATTAAATGTTGAGCACTAAAAGAAATTAACAGTCGAGAAAGGAGAGGTAGCATAGTTGGCTAGAAAAATGTTCTACGATTGTTGTACCCCAAGGTCGAGAGTTCGATTCCCGCTCACTACTTCGCAGCCTCTGCGAAGGTTTAAAGAAAAAAAGAAATCAACAGCCGAGGTATGAAATATTATGTGTACTATTTTCAATTATTAATTTTGAAATATATGATTCATATTCTTTGTACGTAAGTTATATTTCAGTTATAAAAGTATAAAGAGTTTTATTCGTAATTATATATCAATTCTGAAACTTAGGTCCATAGGTTATAGGTAGCATATATATATATATGAAAAACTATACTGATGTCGATGTGCATCAGACCATCGGTGCATGATCTTACTTGTGTCTCAGAGTCAAAGGAAAACCTGTGTGCATAAGATTCTTTGTGGCATTTTGACAAGTGATAAATAGTGTAGTAGTGAATGCATGCCTCTTTTATTCGCATAATCATTGTGTTGTCAGACGTAGGGGTGACAACAAGCTGGCTTATCCGATTTATGAGAGAGTTGACTTTAGAGGTCCGAGCTAAAATCTCAGCTTGAAATCGTCACAAGCTGGACTGAGTTAACTTGCGAGCTGGCTCTCTGGATCTGGCTGGACCTTGTTTTAAGAAAAGAAAAAATTATACGAACTTTTTGGACTAAGTTAAACTAAGTTGGACAATATAAAATGTACACAAATTCATACAAATTCACAAATTGATACCTAGCTGAACTAGCTCGCGAGCTGACGAGCAAGATAGCCTAGATTGAGTTCGTTAATTATAGACCGAGCTAGTAGTGAGCTGGCTCTTTAATAGCTCGATCCAGTAACGAACGAACTATTAACGAACAAGTCAGATACGAATTATGATCGAGTCACGAGCTATGAGTTTTTCTGCCACCCCTGAAACTCAGACGGCAGTGCTTATTCTATGTAGATTGATTGGATAGGGTCCATAGGGATGGGGATGACTCGTTAGAGCAGCAAATGCTGGCGCAAGATTTGGAATTTTTTTACGAACTATAAATTAGGGAACTAACCTGATTTTTTTTTTTTTTTTTTTTGACAAAAATTACAAGTAACGAATAGACTATTCAATATCTTCCATTTACATGTAAGAAGTAACAAATGATTTATTAGATATCTTTTTGACAGTGTCCTTACAATTAATAACAAAAAATTTATGACATAAAAGTGTCGAATAGCCTATTCGATACGAACACATATCCTCTACATTAACTCAAAAGATAATTTTTTGAATTAATACATCTCAGTCGTCTGATTTTAAACATAGTCAATCTGATTGTTTGATTTTAACATAGGATCCTTTAATATTAGTGCGGATCTAATTCGTACGGATATTAAAATAGATCAAATGGTCCAGATGCATTAACTCAAAAGATTATATTTTGAGTTAATGCAGAGGATTCGAATTCATTCGATACCCCTTGAATTGAAATAGAAGGTACCCAATAGTTTATTAGATACTTATAATTTTTGTAAGAAAAAAATATCAACATTTTGGTTTTCTAACTTATAGTTTTTTTAATTATGGTTTTTGAAAAAAAAAGTTTCAAGAATTGAGTCAACACAATTGGCCGAATTTTAATTAATGATCGCAACTACATGGGTGCCCGAGGGATTCACATCTGCTGCGATTCTAAAATAATGAACAGTACTTCTAAAATCTCTGCTTTTCCAAATCCATTCTTCCAATAATTTATGTGCATGTATCTCAAAACAGATGATTTTTTTTTGCACGAATCTCAAAACAATTAAACAGTGGAATTTGGAAAAACAAGAATTATAGGGTACTGTTCATTAGTAAAGAATCGCAGTAGATTCGGATCCGTGCCCGAGAGAAACCGCTCAAGTCAACCTTTAAGTTGATCATTCAAGGTCAAACAATCCCGAATTGACCGCGCATGTAGACTTGTAATATTACAAAATTCTAATTGCCCCAAACATGATACGGTAAGTAGTATATCTTCAATTTGTAATAACAACGTGATAATAAGTTGCAACCTTGCGTGTAATTTAGATCTCTCTTGTTCGTGAAATTCAGAAGCAGATCATTTAGGATTTTTTGTCAGGAGAGGAAAGTATAAAAATAACTAATCATATTTTAATAATATTATATTCAAATTCTTTAGCTAACTGAATACTAGATTAAAAAAATACTCATGATTTTAATTTTTAATTCTAATTACTAATCATAATTCAAATTTTTTAATTATAATTACAAAATAGAATTTCAAGGAAAGAAAGTTAATCCGAGATCTCTATAAGAATTCAAAATCCAAGAAGAAACAGTTGCGTCCAACTCTAACCGGAGGAACCGTAGAAATTAGAATACGGTCCCATATAAAGGATAGCAGTTTGGGTCCGATGCCCATCAGACTCAAATTTGGGTCTGATGGGCTCCATAACCGTCTGATCTACTTTAAGATCCATGTGCACGATTATTAAAGCAATTTGCATAGATATTAAAGCCACACGCACAAATTTTAAAGCAGATCGGACGATTATGGAACTCATCGAACTCAGTTTTCTAATGGGACCCAAACTGCTCTCCATATAAAGATAAGTTTTCTAATTTCAAAGATTTTGAACATAGCTTTATTAGTTCGGAATTTTTTATTAATAGGAAATTAATAAATTAAATATCGTGATTGAGGAAGGTTTGCGATTAATTTTGAAAAGTAAGAAAACCGTTACAGAAAATCACAGCCAGATTAGTGCAACTTCAATTAACAACGAAATAGTTTAATACGGTCCGTGATCTTCAGCAACGGCCAGAAAAAAAATAAAATTGGAGCGTTATACTTGATAACAGCCAGGACCAAGAGGGAAAAAATAATAAAAAACCTGGCCGTTGTATAGAATAACGGCCTAAGCTTATTTAATTATTTGGTCCACTTGAAGCATTTAGGACCATTTAATTGCATCAAGATCCGTGCTAAGTACATTAAAATCCGTGCAAGTATGTTTCAATTTCCGTGCGCACCAATATTCTTACACGTTTCTGAAAAAAGTTGACAGTGACATTTGGGGAAATGAATCTGCTGCGATTCTAAGGAATTGCAAGGTCTCTGCATTCTATATCCAACCTTTCATTTTTTTTAGATTGCACGAATCTCTATGGGACAATTTAGTTTTTAGATTGACGAATCTCTATGGGACAATTTACTTCTAAAAAATAAATCCAAACTTGACCTGGTAAAGTCTGCATCTGCATTTGTTGAACTCTTCTCATATATTGATTAGCAGAAAAACTTTGAAGGACAATGAACAAACCTAATTAATGGTTGGATTCGTGCATAAAAATAAATTGTTTTTTAGATTTGTGCATTTCAAAAAATTAATGGTTGAGTATAAAAAAGCAAGCTCCCTAGATTTATTTTCAATTATTAAAACACCTCCAAAGAATTAATGAGAGCAGTTTGGGTCCGATGCCCATTGAACTCAAACTGAGTTCGATGGGCTCCATAACCGTCCGATCCACTTTAAAATCCGTGTGCATTGCTTTAATATCCGTGCACGTTAGCTTTAATATTCGTGCTCACTGATCTTAAAGCGGACCGGATGGCTATGGAGTCCATCGGACACAAACTGCTCTCCCATAGAATGGCCCCGTTGATTTAGCTCTAGCTAGTGAGGATGTACAATTAATTTGGTATTGTTATTTAGGTGTTGAAATGATCAAAGATCATTCAATACTAATTAACGTGTAGTACGTGCCTGGGTTGTAAAAACCAGCTGCATGCTAGGTCATTATTGATCGATCACTTAATTATTAACTTGCACTTGAACTCTTTAGTCATGTATAATTCTTATATATGACCTTAATTAATTTGATGTTAATAAGTTGGTGTCACGTATATATGAGTTTTGAGAATTCATCATCAAATTCTCTCTTTTTGGATGCCAAAAGTATATAATACGAAGACTGATTAAATCTAGAGATGCAAACAATAAGAGTCAGTTTTATTAATGTATACAAATCCAGCGCACATGAGGAGACTTTATGATCAGATAATTAAAATTTGATATCGAATAGTTAATTAGTTATATTTCATTCCCTAAATTTGGACAGACATCCTGCACACCACGTTTCTCGGCCTGTTAATTATTAGTTCCTTTTTAATTATATGTTGCAGTTGAGCAGTTGCCATTGTAAGTCATTACTTAATTAGGGCATGCTCGAGACAAGGTTACGCAGAGGGAGGGGAAGGACGAGTTTACTGTGCGGAGGTGAGAGCTCGCCATACTGCACCTGACCGGGCGAGGTCACCTGCTCCAAAAGAGGAGAATCGGAGAGGAAGCGGAGGTCAGGGGCGGATCTATTGTAGCACAGGGTAGGGCAGTTCTACCCTGAAAATTCAAAACTAATTTATAAAGACGGAGTTTTGGGTCTTTGCTCTATCCTGAAAATTGATATTGCCCTTCCCTGAATAGTTAATTATCTAAAAGTTATGAAATAAATTGTATTAGAATACTATTTTGTTATTTTTGTTATCATTTTTTATCTAGTTCCCGATTATCTAATGGATTTGGATCCGATTATCTATTTAAATCGGATTCAATAATTTATTTCCCTACCTTGATCAGAATCCTGCATCCGCCCCTGGCGAAGGTTACGGGTTACTGTTCGGAGGAGAGGAGAGGGGAGCATCGTGTTGATTTTTAACAAAATTCGTCACTCCCAAATCAGAGTGTAGCTTCTACTGTTTGGAGGAAAAGTCGCTGAGTTCATCTCCCTCCCCGTCCCTTCTCTTCCTCTACGAGCTCCAGATCTGGAGCACAGCCTTACTATCAAGATCTCTAATATTAGAGCGGAGTATGTCCAATGAATATCAGACCTATTTATTAGTTTGATGGACTTCAAAACTGTCAGATATGCTTTAAAATTTTGTATGCATAAAAATTAAATCGGGTGCATGCGAATATTAAATCAG